>BQNB010010109.1:15865-84891 GCA_026074375.1 Tanacetum coccineum
TTCCAGCTTATTTTCTTTGCCTTTCTTTTATGTGCATTTGCTTATTAAAGTTTGGTGCCCAACCCTAATCCTTGTCATATTCAAACATCAATCGTCAATCGTCTCTCGATTTTCCATCTCTAGCCTCGTTGGGACATAACGACCCGGGAACACTCTATACTGCTTCCGGTTTCATTGCTCTCGCGGATTCTGTCTCTTATCGTGTGTTGATATTTATCGGTACATAAGAAGGAGTCTAATTTACGCGAGTCATCCATGAATGTTTCTTTGACAAAAGCATTGGTTGATTGCTGAGACTTCATGAAATCGTTAAATTATTTCTGAAGATCGTATGGTTTATCATCGGTATTGGATCGGTAGTTGTCTCGATTATAATCATTCCGTCCGCTTGAACGCCAATTATCGCGATTCGAGTCTCGGTCGCGCTAATCATTGTAAAAACGAGTCTTACGGAAAGTCTGCATGAATTCGGCTTCTTCTTCACGGGACATAGGTATGTCATCATCGTCAAGATCGAATGTTGGTTGTTTAGTACGAGATTGGAGTTCTTTGTACTAAGCATCCATTTTTATGGTCATGGCATCCATTCGGGCCATAATTTTGTCAGTATCAGTATTACTGCTACCTTCATCGGCGAAAGCAACAGTTTTCTTAAGAGATGATTTGGTTTTTTGATTTTTAGCCCATCAAGTTTGAGTAAGACTTTATCTTGAAGAAGGCTGATAAGCTTTCGATTTGGTGTATTATAAAGAAGTGTTACCACAGTTGCGGATTTTGAACTTCTTGTGTTTATTTCCTGAGAGCATGTAAAAGATTTTGTAATATTGTTATAGATGACGGACCAAATTCCCCCCCCCCCCAATGACCCTTAGCAGTATCCCCCCCCAGAGACCATTTCTCCACTTCGAAGCCAAGCATCGGTCAGAGATTCGTTTTCATGTTGAGAAAAGGCATGGATTTCTCGTTGGAGTCGGTCGAAAAAAGCTGGGCGAAAGAATTGGATAATGAAAGCAGTTCGAAGTTCATCCCACATTTCAATAGTTCCTTCATTGAGTTCATTCAGCCATGTTTTTGCTTCTTTAGTGAGTGATAGGGGAAACATCATTAGGCGGACAACTTCATTTTTCCATATCTCTGATTTAAAAATATCACAGATTTCGAGGAATTCATGAATGTGTTTATGAGGATCGGTTTTGGTTTTGCCATCAAATTAGTTTCCTTTGACAATGGTCAAGTGGTTACCTTTAATAGCAAATTCGTTAGCGGTTTCAGGAATAGTGATTGCGGACCCGAGAGTCAGAGCGACAACACGGTCGGCAGGCCACATAGGTTCATCATCCATTGAGATCTTTATTTTTTTTAGAATTTCGAAGAATATTCAAGAAAGTGACTGAAGTAATAGATTTAAGAATGCGGGTAGACTATTTCGGGTGTTGTGGTGGATTGTTATTTTGATCGTATGGAACTTTTTTGTTTCGACGACGAAGTCTTCGATTTAGAGTGCGTTCAGGTTTGGGTAATGGTTCAACAAGTTCAGAATTGAAAGCACGTGATCATCTAAGAGAGAATTGTTTGGGTCAGTTTGCCAAAAAATTGTACGGCGATTTTTGAAAAAGGGGGGGAGTTAAAGTGGTTTTCCAGGGTTGATTACATAACAGCTCACTCGCTCTCTCTCGCTTTAAAATCCCCGGCAACGGCGCCAAAAATTTTGATGTGTTTCAAAATCTTTAAATTTATAATGACTGAAAATACCAATTTTATTGTAGGGAAACACACGGGTAAAAGTATAACCCACGTATATAGTATAATCTTTTTAGGTAAGACCAGGTCGTCCACATGGATTTGAGTAGTGTTTAGATAATCAGAAAGAAAATAAACTTTAACTTGAAAATAACTTTTTGTTTTACTAATGATAATAAAGATGACTACTCGGATAGTTGAAAATAATTCTTAAGTGTTGGAAATGATCTTGAAAATAGAACCTTTAACTTACAAAAAGGATTTCTCGTCAGAAAACGTTTTCACAAATTAACTTGATTAACTCAAGACTTATATTTAGTAGACTAGACAAGATGTGTCACTCAAATAGTTTAGTTACTTATTATATCAAAACTCATTTTTGCGCGCTCGCACTCTCGCGCACTGAAAGAGAGAGAGAGAGAGATAGAGGCACAGACGGTAAAGATCATAGACAAATCTTTAAAACCACATAGATCATAACGAGTCTTTCGACCTATATCGGTATGATTATATAATCTAAGTTGATAATCAAAAATTGATAAGATAGGATATAACACGATTGCAACATAAGCTTGAGATTAAAGAGATCACGATCATACCAAACACTTATTCATTATCATAATGTCACCGAGTAGTCATGAGAGATTTAGCCTCTCATGGCTATGAAGTTTATAACATAAGATGATTCAACATGAATTTCCATTATTCCAATATAATACTATGATATTCTACTTCGTTCTTGATGCTTTGATCTTTAATCCTCAAAAGGGTGTGGTGTTTATGGTGTCTTAGCTTTATAGGTGGAAAATGGTATGAAGAATGGATGAGAGGATTATTTGAAGGATGAAGTAGTGGAATGAGGGATGAATGAATTGTGTGAAATATGTCCCCTATTTATAGGCTACGCCAGGGGTAAAAGTGTGGCGCACAGAGTTGTAAGTGCGGCGTACTTGGTGATTAAATGCGAGGGTAATAAATGTTTATTGAGAAAGTGTGGCACACAAGGTTGTAAGTGCGACGTACTTAGGGAGTTAATGAAGTAGCATTTAAGTCTTCATTAATTCTTCATAATCAGGTGGGAAGTGCGGCGCACTAGGTTGTAAGTGCGGCATACTTATGGAGTTAATGCTGAATTTTGACTAAGCTTTAATTACTTCTGACTTGAGGAAAAGTGCGGCGCACAATTGGTAGGTGTGGCACACATTTGCACTTCAAAACTTGAATTTTATTTCTCTTCTTGTATGTTGTGTCCTTTAGCATATAAGTACTCGATCTTTGTTGTGTTTATCTTTGGGGAGTCTTTAAGTGAACCTGCAAGCAATTCATGCTATTAAGTATCAAAAGTTCATGAGAAATGATTAAATATATGCAAATAATGCTCTCAAAAACATGTATAATTTGGGCCTTGTAATAGTCTTCATACTACCCTACCTATGTGTTTCTTTAATGGAATATTACATAGACGGCGGATTCATGTAATATGTTCATGATCTAGGAAATACTTACACAAATCATCACAAGTATGACAAAGCAATAGGATCAGGAGAAGCTAACTAAGGAGTAATGCATGGTTAAGTAAATACGTTCATTTACCATATAGTTTCCACAAAAATTAGTTTAGCTTAATTATTAGTGGGTTAATAGACAAAGAAGTTACTATACTTTCCCAAAAAGTTCTCCTAAGTTACTCAACTTTCATTTTGTTCACTTAGGTTACTGAACTTTTGATAAACATACACCCCCATAATTTTAATGTTAATCCGAGCAACCTGAACGTATATTTTTAGGTAAGTTAAGTAACATAAATGTCATGTTTTTACAAGTTCGATGTTGTTTACGTATATTTTTGCAAAGTTGAGTAACCCCAAATGTCATGTTTCATAAGTTTAGTAACCTAAGTGAACAAAATGAAAGTTTAGTAACTTAGACGAACTTTTTGAGAAAGTATAGTAACTTCTTTGTATAATAACCCATTATTAGTTTAAATCAAAACCCACCTCTCAAACCTGAATTTTAATTGTTTTCATAAAAACATAAAAATACAAAATAATCTTCTCTCAACCTCTTAGATCTTAGTTAGGTTTAGTTTGACCTTTAAGACGTTATTCCCTTAGAGAATGATAAGAACCTCGAATCCTTGCTATACTACACTGCAACGATTAGGTACTCTGCCTAGGGAGTTGTAAAACTTGTTGTGTGTACAACGACCGCATCAATGATATTGCTATCACTTGTAATTTCAATATTTGAAGTGTGAACGAAAGTGGGTTGTTCAGAATAATACATCTCTTAAACACAATGATCAAGCACATAATTATCTTGAAAAGTGACTAAGATTGATACCTCTGAGAGAACATCGGAATCATAGCTGGAGAGATTGCCCATAAGCATGGCCCGTGCAGATGGCGCTTCATCATAGTCTGAGTCGAAATCATTAAGATCATTAGTCTGGAAAGCAGCATTAATGGGTAATGTTGTATGAGTAGCTAGTTGATAATGCCTTAATTATACGTATTTTAGGTGGCGTTATTTGTATATATTTCATCATTTCTCGTGAACTTTCGATACTTAAATAGCATGAAATATGTGCAAGTTCACTTGAAGACTGTTTGAGCTCAAAAATGTTCGAATTACAAGTGTTTACACTCATTGGAAGCAAAGTTAGAAGAACAAAAATAATAAATCCTAAAAATTAAAGAAGTGAGCCGCACTTATATCTTTGTGGGTCGTACTTATCAATGAAATCAATGAAGTCAGTTAATAAACAATGTACATCGGTTTTCCCATAATGTGCGCCGCACTTACTATATGCATTAATGAAGATTTAACTGACTTAGGCTGAAGTACGCCGCACATATTATTTTGTGCGCCGCACATTAGGCCTCGCCCAGCCTATAAATAGAGAATATTTTCAAGCCATTTGATATATCTCTACAACACACTTCTTAATACATATCTCTCCTACATACATCACACACACAAACTCTCTATCAATCTCTGGGTTTTAAGCATACACTCTGGCGAAGACAGAGACGGTTATAGTATTTAAGTATAATTCAGTTTAATAAGATTCGATACTTGTAATCGGGTTTCCTTGTGATCCTTAACTCATCTGAATCTCGTATGTATCTCATTTCACAATTTCACCTTGTTATTATGTACACCGTATCCATGAGAGGCTAAACCTCTTATGACTACTCGGTGATGTTAATATAATAAATAAATATTTGGTGTTATTACGATCTTGTTAATCTTAAGCTTATTTGTAAAACTATCGTATCTAATCTTGTCAACTTTGTTCATCAACTTTGATTGTATATGCATAACGGTATAGGTCGAAAGGCCTGTTGTGTTCAATATAGTTTTAAATATTTATCTACGGTCTTTATTGTTTGGTTGGAGAAATCCGCTCACGTTAATTGATAAACAAAATAGATTTGATATAATAGTAACTTGATTATTTGCGTGACACATCTTATTAAGTTAACTGATATAAGTCTTAAGTTAAAACAAGTTAATTTGTGAAAACGTTTTTTGATGAAAAAATATTTTTATGAGTTAAGTCCTAAAATCAAAGATATTAATCATTACCATTGCTTAGGAATTATATTAAAATCATCATCAATCATATCTCATCTGGAAAAAGTAATTACGATTTATCTTAAAATTTGTGATTATACGAACATTACCAAATCCATGTGGACGACCTGGTCTTACCTGAAATATTATACTACATACGTGGGTTATAATTTACCCATGTGTTTCCATTTAATAATCGGTAATTCTAGTCTTATAAATTTAAAGCTTCTGAAACACATCAAAGTTTTTGGCGTCGATGCCGAGGATTTTAAAATGTTCGGTAATCATTTCATTTTTTTAATAACTTTTTCCCCAAAATACCACTCTACTTGCTTTCTGTAACTTTCATTGCAGAAAGTGCACTGCACTTTCTGCAGTCGTAACGATTTTCCTAAAACATTCTCAAAAATCCATTCTCAAACATTTCACCTTGGATGCATACACGTGCGTCCTATTCTGAACTTGTCAAACCTTTAGCAAAACCTGAATGAATCCTGAATCAGAGACTTCGTTGACGAAACAGGAGAGTCCCTTTCGAACGAAGAGACGAACGACCAGAACACCCAAGAATAATATATCCATTTGTCCTTGATATCAACTAGTTCCATCACTTTCTTGATATTCTTGAAAATTACAACCTAATGGATGATGAACCCATGTGGGTTGTCGAACATGTTGTCGCTCTGACTTCCGGTTCCTCAATCACCATTCCTGAAACCGCAAACGAATTCACCATTAATATTAACCACTTGACTCTCGTCAAAGGAAACCAATTTGATGGTAGAATTAAAACTGATCCACACAAACACATTTACAAATTCCTCGAAATATGTGACATGTTTAAATACAGAGACACCTCCGCCTAATGATGTTTCCCTTATCACTTACGGGTGAAGCAAAAACTTGGCTAGACGAACTCAACAAAGGAACCATCGAAGCATGGGATGAACTTCGAACCGCTTTTATTAGCCGATTCTTTCCCCCAGCTCTATTTGATCGACTCCTCGGAGAAATCCAAGCCTTCTTCCAACATGAAAACGAAGCCCTAACTAATGCTTGGCTCCGTATGAAAGAAATGCTTAAAAATTGACATGGTCACAATCTCTCCAAAGGCAATATCATAAAAATCTTTTATTACGGCCTCAACGAAATAACCCAAGAAGTTCTTAATTCCACAGCTGGTGGTATTTTCCTATATAAAACACCAAACCAAGCTTATCAACTTCTCAAAGACAAAGTCTTACTCAAGCTCGATTGGGCTAAAAACCAAAAAACAAAATTGTCTCTCAAGAAAACTATTGCTTTCGCCGATGAAGGTAGCAGCAATTCTGATACTGAAAAATTATGGCGCGAATGGATGCAATGACCATGAAAATAGGCGCTCGGTACAAAGAATTCTAATCTTGTTCAAATCATTCAAACCCTGATTGTAACGATGATGACATACCGATGTCTCGCGAAGAAGAAGCAAAATTCATGCAGTCCTTCCATCGTACATGTTTTTACAATGATTATCGCAATCGTGACTCAAATCAAGATAATTGGCGTTCAAGCGGAAGAAACGATTATAACTGAGACAACAATCGATCAGATTCTGATAACAAATCTTATGATATTCAAAAATAATTAAGCGATTTCATAAAAGCTCAACAATCCACTAATGCTTTTGTCAAAGAAACGTTTATGGATCTTAAAACCAAACTCGAAACAACTACCAAAAATCATCAAGCCCTAATCCAAAATTTAGAAGCAAAATTCGACAGATTTGCTGACAAGCAATCTAGTTGACCTTCTGGATCTCTTCCTAGTAGTACTCAACCAAACCCAAAAGGTAGCTCATCTAAACCATACCATCCACCGCAAGCTCGAAACGAGCATGTAAATGCCGTATTTACATGGAGTGGCAAATCCTATGATCCACCTACCAACCTAAATGATCAAAAAATGATTATGAAACTCCTATTAATTTTGATAGTGATGATGAAGAAGAAGAATCTACACCCTAACCTAAATCTCAAACTCCGAAACCAGTCAAAGAAACTCAGATACCTAAACCTTACAAACCAAAAATTCCATATCATACACGCCTTCGAAAGAGAAAATGGAAGGACAATATGGTAAATTCCTCTATATGATTCGAGCCGTTCAAATCTAGTACCTCTTGTCAATGTCTTAGCAAGAATGCCCAACTATGGAAAATTTCACAAAGAACTCGTTAGCAACAAACACAAGCTTGAACAAATCTCATAGCTTTCCTAAGCGATGAAAGTTCCACTATAATCCAAAACAAAGTTCCACCTAAACTCGGAGACCTCAGAAGTTTCCTTATTCCTTGCACCTTTAGCAAAACTTTCTCATGTAATGCTTTAGCATGTAATGCTTTAGCCGACCTTGGTGCTAGCATTAATCTCATGCCATATTCTCTGTATGCGAAACTATCTCTTGAAACTCTCAAACTGACTAAAATGAGCGTAAGATTAGCTGACCGATCATTCTAATACCCTATTAAAATAGCTAAAAATATGCTCGTTGAAGTTGGTAAATTTACTTTTCTTGTGGATTTTGTTATTCTCAAATGGAAGAAGACAGTAAAGTTCCCCTTATTGTAGGGAGACCTTTTCTCCATACTGCCGATGTTGTAATTCGAGTAAAACAAAAACAACTCAATATTGGAGTTGGTACTGAACGTATGACTTTCTCAATCGATTCTGCAATGAAACACTCTTATTCAAATGATGATACATGTTTTAGCATTGATGTTATCGATGAAATCTTAAAAGAAGATTTCAATTCTCTTCTCGATGAAGGTAGTAAAATCCTTTATTCCATCGAGGGAACTATCATCAAAGAAAATGTCTTTGCTGAATTCGATGAATTCATTGCTATGAATATCGAAGAAAACTCTGAGTCTGATTCTGATAAAGAAATACCATTCGAAAAAATCACATTTAACATCGATTATAAAATCAAGACATCTCTTGAAGAACCCCTTCGGATCTTAAACTGAAACCTCTTCCTTATCACCTAGAATATGTATTCTTAGAAGAACTCTATTTTCTTCCTGTGATCATATCATCTCAGCTCTCTGAGCAAAACAAAAGTAAGCTCATCTCTGTATTAAAAAGACACAAGAAAGACTTTGCTTGGAAAACAACAAACATTCCTGGAATTTGTTTGTCATTCTGTAAACATAAAATACAACTCTTAGATGACAAGAAACTAGTTGTTTAAAAACAAAGAAGATTAAATCCAAACATGCAAGAAGTTGTTAAAATATAAGTCGTAAAACTTCTCAATACCGGTATTATATATCCAATCACCAATAGCCCTTGGGTAACCCTATCCACTATGTACCCAAGAAAGGTGGTATTACAGTAGTCACAAACGAAAAAGATGAACTTGTCCCAATGAGAACCATTATGGGTTGGCGAGTATGCATCAATTATCGTAAACTCAATGAAGCAATCGCAAAAGACCACTTTCCGTTGCCATTCATGGATCAAATGTTAGAAAAGACTCATAGGAAATAAATATTTATGTTTCCTCGATGGTTTTTCTGTATATTTCCAAATACCAATCGATCTCATGGATCAATAAAAAACAGCATTCACATGTCCTTTCAGAACATACGCTTACAAGCAAATGTCTTTCAGTTTATGTAATGCTCACGCTACTTTCCAAAGGTGCATGTTGGCCATTTTTCATGACATGGTCAAAGAATCCTTAGAAGTATTCATGGACGACTTCTCTGTTTATGGAAACTCCTTCGATAACTGTCTAAATAACCTTGATAAAATGCTTCAATGTTGCAAGGATGAAAATCTTGTCCTTAACTGGGAAAAATGTCACTTCATGGATAAAGAAGGAATTGTGCTTGGACACAAAGTGTCTAGAGCAGGCCTTGAAGTTGACAAAGCCAAAATCAACATAATTTCTAAGCTTCCACCACCTACTAATGTCAAAGGCATTAAAAGTTTTTTGGGACATGCCGGTTTCTACTAACGTTTCATCAAAGACTTCTAAAAAATTGCACATCCTTTAACTAAGTTGCTTGAAAAAGATACTCTATTCGAATTCAATGATGAATGTCGCAAATCATTCGACTCATAAAAAGAAAAACTCACATGTACTCCTGTGATCGTGAGCTAAATTAGAATCTTCCATTTGAGCTTATGTGTGATGCAAGTGAATTCGCAGTTGGAGCAGTCTTAGGATAAAAAGATGGAAAACACTTTCACCCCATCTATTTTGCAAGTAAAACCCTTAATGCAGCTCAGCAAAAATATACCATTACTGAAAAAGAACTAATGGTTGTAGTCTTTGCATTTGATACATTCCGACCCAATCTGGAATTATCCCAAATGATTGTATACACCGATCACTCAGCCCTAAGAGATCTATTCAAAAAGCAAGATGCTAAGCCACGTCTTATACGCTGGATACTGCTATTGCAAGAGTTTGATATCGAAATAAAAGATAAAAAAGGTACAGATGATGTTGCTGCCGACCACTTATCTCGGATTGAAAATGATGAGACAAATGATTACAATGATGTCGACGATAACTTTCCTGACGAAACTCTTATGGAGATAACCACCAAAGACATACCATAGTTCACAGACTTTGCAAACTATTTGGTAGGTGATATTATATCTAAGGGGATGACATACCAATAAAAGAACAAATTCTTCTCTGACCTCAAAAACTACTTTTGAGAAGATCCCTATCTTTTCAAAGTATGTTTAGACGGTATGATCAGACGTTGTGTCGCAGGACCAGAAACTCGTGCCATTTTAGATCAATGTCACCACGGACCTACTAGTAAACATTATGGACCAACCACCACAGCTAAAAAAGTCTTAGACTCAGACTTTTACTGGCCGACAATCATCAAAGAAGCTCATACTCTAGTTCTACTTTGCGAAGCATGTCAAAAAACTAGGAATATATCCAAACGTGATAAGATGCCCTTAAACAGCATTCAAGTATGCGAAGTTTTTGATATCTGGGGTATTGACTTTATGGGACCCTTCCCGAAATCTTATAAATTCGAATACATCTTAGTCACTGCCGATTATGTTTCCAAATGGGTCGAAGCTCAAGCTTCACCAACTAACGATGCCAGAGTTGTTATTTCATTCCTGGAAAAACTATTATCTAGTTTTGATATGCCTAAAGCTCTCATAAGCATGAAAAGGCATGGAGTGACGCATCGTTTCTCTACATCCTATCATTCTCAAACGAGCGGACAAGTTGAAAATACAAACAGAGCCCTCAAAAGAATCCTTGAAAAAGCAGTAAAAGATAATCCAGTTGTTTGGTCAAGAAAAATCGATGATGCTTTGTAGGCTTTCAGAACTACGTATAAAATGCCAACCGGAACCACACCTTATAAACTCTTATACGATAAAAACTACCATTTACCATTTGAAATCGAACACCGTGCATACTGGGCATTGAAAAATTATAATCCTGATCTCATCGCTGCTGGTGAGAAAAGAATGTTCGAGTTACACGAGTTAGAATGATTCTGACATCAAGCATGTTGGGATTATAGATTTGATGATGCAAAAGAAACAAGTAATGAAACAAAAGGACTAAAACAAAATGAAGAATTTTGCATAAGATGAAGATTCTGAAAGATCTCCTTATTCAGATAGAAGATATAGAAGATAATATTAAAAGTTAGGAAGATATTATTTGTTCTTATCCTTTGTAAAATTCTGATGTCTTTATTATATAAAGAGACATAGGCGTGTAAGTTTAGGTGTGTCAATGTGTGTGTACACCAAAGTGTAAAGATGTAGACGTCTATAGTGGTGTGGTGTAGCCTCAAGGTAATCAAGGTTTTCCTTAATCTTCGTTAATACTGTCTATGGTTAATTAATACTGCTCGTTGGTATTTATTGCTGCCAGGAAACTACTTAATGTTGTTAATTGATCATTTGTTATACAAAGAAACTTAGTGCTGCTAGCATTAGGATTAAAGGAAAGTTTATACTATTTGCGTTAAAAGCAGTTAGTTACTATTGCTTGTTGGACTTAAACTAAGGTTAGTACTGCTCGTATGTTTTATACTACCAATAGAAGAAGTTTTCTACTGTTGGTTTTTACTGCTTGGTTTAAAGGGAAGCTGAAGTTATTGGATTCAGATTCATTTAAATGTTTAAAGGCTAATTTTTAGAATTGTTTGAATTAATTGGTTACGGAGATGATTGTTTTTCACTTATTTGAAGATGAAGTGGAATTACTTGGGTACGTGTTCTTATCATATCTTAACCGGCTTACAATGTTTAAAGATAACTTGTTCATTTTATATGGTGTTGACGAAGACTTGCAAAATCTAGCAATGTGTGATTTCTCTTATGGTGCTCAATGCTCACATTTGCTATCACTTAAAGGAGTTACGTTGTTGTGTTTAGTGTCTCATATAGTTGAGGATTTTTGTCAAGAGATTGTGGTCTACTTATGCTTTGGTCTACGTATGAGTTTGGAGTCGCGTGGATAGTACAAGACATAAGACACAAGTTTGGGTTATTCTACTTTAGCATCAAGTTCGTTATACTTAATTTTCTTCATCAAGTAATCATTACATAGAGCCTACAGAATTGAAGATTCAAGAAATGGTTAACATATGGGTTTCAATGGAAGCTTATTGACAAAGTGTTTAACCATCAGGATATGTTTATGCACCACTTGAGATGAAAAGTTTTCATTACTACTGCTAGTTGTTTATTACTACTGCTAGTTTATGTTTCTACTGTCTTGAATTCATTATTCTTATTATGCGTCATGGAGGGTAATTTGAGACATTGGAAGGCTGGATTAGTAGTGTAGTATATGATTTATAGTTGTAAAGATTCTAGTTGCTTATCTTTACAAGACCCCTATTGTATTATGACAAAAAGGGGAAGAAGATTACAGAGATTTGCAGCTTATTATGTGTGGTGGCATGGCAAGGTTATAAAGGAAATCTGAATTAATGGGAAGTTTGTTTCATTCAGGGAGATCCATGATCTCAACTTCAGGGGAAGCTTTGATTTCATTAGACTTTATGATGAAGTTCGTACAAGAACATGTTTGTTTTCTCATCATCAAATAGGGGAAGATTGTTGGGATTATAGATTTGATGATGCAAAAGAAACAAGTAATGAAACAAAAGGACTAAAACGAAAAGAAGAATTATGCATAAGATGAAGATTCTGAAAGATCTCCTTATTCAAATAGAAGATATAGAAGATAATATTAAAAGTTAGGAAGATATTATTTGTTCTTATCATTTGTAAAAGTCTGATGTCTCTATTATATAAAGAGACATAGGCGTGTAAGTTTAGGTGTGTCAATGTGTGTGTACACCAAAGTGTAAAGATGTAGACGTCTATAGTAGTGTCGTGTAGCCTCAAGGTAATCAAGGTTTTCCTTGATCCCTGCTACTGTTAAAGATAGGTAACCGTATTATTCTGATCAAATAATATTGAGGCTAGGAGTGAACGTTTGAATAATAAAACCTTGTAATGATAACATTGTTGTTCTTTATTGTTTAATTCTGCTGCGTATATGTTATCTTTGTTATTTAATCCTAGATATAAGTTCTAAACAAACTGAGCTTAATCGATCCTATCAAAGCATATGAAAACTCCTGTCTATACAAGGCAAGAACCAAAGTCTGGCGCGATAGGAAACTCAAGATGAGAAAAGAATTCTAACACTAAAACAAAGTGTTTTTATTCCATTCTAAGTGCAAATTCAAACAACCAAAACTCAGATCTCGATGACTTGGACCATATGTGGTGAAACATCAATATCCATCCGGATATGTTGAACTATATGGTAAAGATAGCAAGACATTTATTGTTAACGGCCATCGACTCTAGATCTACCATGAAGAAGATGAATATAATGACCAAAGGGAAGAAATCACTCTCTTATATCCCAAAAACTAAACCTCCGAAGTATGAGTCTAGCTAATGACTTTCTTAAAAATTAAGCGCTTCTTGGGAGGCAACCTGTGCTTTAACTTAAGTGTGGAGGAGTCCCTCCTCCTCTTTCAAAAAACAAAAATATATTCTTTTTGTTTGTTTACTTTTTGCAGATAATATATCTTAGAACCGGAAAATTATGGCGCTCGCTCATGGATAGCTCTACAGCTACATCATATTATGCCTTGGGAAGTACCCTTTTTCCCTTAATTTTCCCTATTTTCTATCTTTATTAGTTCTCACATTGAGGGCAATGTTCAACTTAAATGTGGAGGGGAATTTAAATAGGAAAAATTAAATAATATATCCCTCCATGTTTGCCCTGCAATCTTGCCACATTTCAACAGATATTTTAAAAAAAAGTAATATATGTTTTCTTCCAAAATTAAAAAATGTATACACTTAGTAAGGCAAATCCCACTCGGAATGACATCATAACTAGCACAAAAATCAGTCCACTAAACTGTGAGGTATATTCTAGCCTTTGATGCATATCTTTTGCACATTTTATGAGAGTGCTGATAATTTAGTAGCTTCAGAGCTTGTGATTGATCATCATTCACTAGACCGCAGTGAGGTTAATTTATAGGCAATGTCGTATGATAAGAAGTAAAATAAATCCCCAAGTAATCCCATTATCCACAGCACTCGCTTTCAGTGCTAAAATACCCCATGTATTTCAAGAACTATGTGCTCAATATCTCAGCTCTGTGTTAGCCTTAAGTTATCATTGTTATAAGTATTTGGTATTAAAAACATTATAAAGTTGTTACAAGGCTCTTGTTTAACACATGAAAACATATTACCCCATACTCACCCACACCATTATCACGTTTTACCTCTTTGAGATTTTGTCTAGGTGCTCACGCCGCAACGGGCATGTTTATGTGTCTTGTACAAGCCTATGGTAGCTATCTAGATTATGTCTATCCACATTTGAGTGACTTCACAAATATAAACCCTATACGAGTGACATGAGTGAATCTAAAAATAAACACATTCCCTATGTGAGGTGCTTGGATATATGTCTATGCCTGAAATGTTATTAAAACTAGTAAATTCTTGTATAAAGATAATTTCTCCACGTCCACGATAAATGAGTCTTGTTTTCTCGCTTTGATTTCTTGAGGGAAAGCAATAGCTAAGTGTGGAGGGATTTGATAATGCCTTAATTATACATATTTTAGGTGGCGTTATTTATATATATATATCATCATTTCTCATGAACTTTCGATACTTAAATAGCATGAAATATGTGCAGGTTCAATTGAAGACTATCGAGCTTAAAAATGTTCGAATTACAAGTGTTTACACTCATTGGAAGCAAAGTTAGAAGAAAAGAAATAATAAATCCCAAAAATTAAAGAAGTGTGCCGCACTTATATCTTTGTGCGCCATACTTACCAACGAAATCAATGAAGTCAGTTAATACACAATGTGCGCTGGTTTTCCCAGAATGCGTGTCGCACTTACTATATGCATTGATGAAGATTTAACCGACTTAGGCTGATGTACGCCGCACATATTATTTTGTGCGCCGCACTTCAGGCCTCGCCCAACCTATAAATAAAGAATATTTTTAAGCCATCTGATATATCTCTACAACACACTTCTCAATACATATCTCTCCTACATACATCACACACACAAACTCTCTATCAATCTCTAGGTTTTAAGCATAAACTTCGGCAAAGACGGTTTATATAGTATTTAAGTATAATTTGGTTTAATAAGATTTGATACTTGTAATCGGGTTTCCTTGTGATCCTTAACTCATTTGAATCTCGTATGTATCTCATTTCCCTATTTCACTTTTTTATTATGTACTCCGTACCTATGAGAGGATAAACCTCTTATGACTACTCGGTGATGTTAATATAATAAATAAGTATTTGGTGTTATTACGATCTTGTTAATCTTAAGCTTACTTTGAAAACCTATCGTATCTAATCTTGTCAACTTTGTTCATCAACTTTGATTGTATACGTATAACGGTATAGGTCGAAAGGCCTGTTGTGTTCAATATAGTTTTAAATATTTGTCTACGGTCATTATCATTTGGTTGGAGAAATCCGTTCACGTTAATTGATAAACAAAATAGATTTGATATAATAGTAACTTGATTATTTGCATGACACATCTGATTAAGTTAACTGATTTAAGTCTTAAGTTAAAACAAGTTAATTTGTGAAAATGTTTTTTGACGAAAAAACCTTTTTGTGAGTTAAGTCCTAAAATCGAAGATCGTAATCATTACCATTGCTTAGGAATTATATGAAACTATCCGAGTAGTCATACTCATTTATTATTTAAATCATCATCAATCATATCTTGTAACATTTCTCAATTTCAGGTCATTTTACGACTCCTATTATTAGTCACTATTTATTTTAGTCCGATACGTGTTACTTTTAATTTTGTTTTTGAGCTAAAGCGCGTAGACTAGAAATAACCATTTAATGTAAACGGTCATCAAATAAATTAAGGTTTACATCAACCAAGTAAGAAATAATTATTAAGAAGATAATTATGTACTTTGCGTATTTTATTTTTATTGGTCACGTAAAAGGGTTACGTTTCGCAATAAAATACATTTAGACACACCACGGAAATACCTAGACTCGCCTAGACTCAAACCAATAACCATCTAAATAACCTAAACACAAGATTAAATCAAATCTTGTGTTAAAACCTCTTGAATGCCGAATGTGGACAAGAAAACCTACACCAAAATCGTCCTAAGTGATTTACGAGCTAGCAAAAATCTCTTAACAATCTTTGCAAGTACTAGTACAACCATGGTTCAATAAATGAATGTCCTAATGGTCTCTTAATGACAAATTATCCATTGGGTAATGACCATTTTCTTCCTTGGATCCCTTCTTAGCCGCGGTTAAAGAGAAGTGAGCACACAAACCATAAGATTTCTCTAGCTAAGCAAATCTTGTACAAACACATCATAATTAAGTATGGTACTTAGTGGTTTAACCAAATACACGGGGTAGCAAACTTGAAATCCCCAAAACCAACATCTAGGGTTCGGCTTGGATTGCTTGGTGAACCAAGAAAGTTAACTAGCTTTTTATCCTATAAATAACATTCACTAGCTCACATAACACATTTCCAAACTCTTATATTCTCTCTCAAAGCTAAAACAATTACACACATATTTGTTTCTTGTGTTCGAGTCTCAAACCGTAAACAAACCCCTTCCTTGATCTCATTCGAACTCACAAACACCACTAGGTTATCACACAAGTTCACAAGAAGATTTACAAGCTAAAGTTGGGTATTTGAATAAGCTTAGAAGCTTGGGTTGGGTCATTACGATCGTGTGAGCGGTTGGGTTGACACTCTACTCGTTCTAATACACGACCACGCCACTAGGATTCATTGTAAGTCACGTACAACTCTTATACGTATTCATATCATACATTTCTTTATTTGTTTTGCTAGTCGTGTGTCACGTTAGCATGTAAATAAACTCACTAACGCGAACCCATGCGTGACAACGCACTTATACGTACTCCTATAATACTTGTGTGGTGTTAGGACGTAGTAAAATGTGTACAAAAGATCAAATATGACTAGACGGGTTCATTTAACATCAAGTAAGGAAACCAAGTGGATACAAACTCTCACACTCAAAACAAACGAAACTACACGTAAACACTTGTTGTAAACGCGATGCTAAGACTTGGGAACGTACATGCGATGTTAATAAACAGTTGCATGGATGAACACGACCTTGATGCGTGCTAAAATGAGCTCACATAGGTTACTAGTATAATAACGGGTCCTAAGAAACACAAGAACACTTAACGAGCCATAATTGATTCCGTTAAAATCCAAACGACCACTATTGGGGCCTAATAGGCCCAACAGGCCACGTCCACAAGGCCACGGCTTATTAATAAGCACAACGAGCTTATTTAGAAGCCTAAAGTGCTTACCAAACTCTCATGGGCCTTAGCATACTCTAGAAGATCTAACCGAACCCTTATGGGCTTGACGACCCAATTTTGCGACCAACGAAAGCCCATAAGCTACAAATAAACCAGGACAGCTTATTTGTGGGCTTAATCAGTTTACTAGACTTATATGGAGCATAAGAAGACCATTGGACCTTAATGGAGAAAGCCCAAAAGCTTAGAATGGTAATCGGGTCCATAACGGGCCTAAAAAGCCCATTAACGAACACGATGACTTATTTAATAAGCCCCACATATTGAAAACAGCTTATTTGTGAGCTTAAACAGCTTATAAGTCTTCTAATAATCCTAAAATGGTTATTGGACCCAAGAGAATCAAACCCAAACCTTTAAAACCCTTATCAGGCTAATATATCGAGCCTAATAAGCCCAATCTCGTGCTTAACGACTTATTGAATAAGTCACACCATAAAAACAGCTTAAATAGACTCAAATGATCTTATTGGCTTAGTAAAATAAGTTGGAATCAATAAGGAAACCCTCATGGGCCCTTTGGCTAACTTTCAGTTAAGGTTGTTGGGCCAACGAGCCCAATAAGCTCATCCAAGCTTATTAATAAGCCAATTTGATTTGTGTAGTTTAAATAAGCTTAACAAGTGCATGTGTGCTTTTTAAAACTTAATCGGACCTTTAAAACACTTATTGGACCTTAACGGGCCCAATAAGGTCCATTAAGCCAAAATAAGCTCTCCCGAGCTTATTTATAAGCTGGAACAGCTTATATGGCTTATTGGAGCTTAATAAAATCTAATGTCACTTTTTAGAACTTAATTGGACTTAAAATGCGATTTTTGTAAAGTTAAGGGACCAAAAGTGTAAATTACAAACTAGAAGGGCTAAAACTGTCATTTACTGATTTTAATAAGTATAGGGGCTGTTTTTAAACATTCTGAAAGTTAAGGGGCTGATGTGAAACTAAAAGGGCCTAAAGTGTAAACTTTGTAAAGTTAAAGGACCTAAAGTGTAAATTGTGTAAAGTTGGAGGACTAAAAGTGTAATTATGGAAACTTAAGGGTTTGAAATGTAAATAGTATATATTTCATAAACCCAGGGGCTGTTTTGTAATTACAAGTAACTTAAGGGTATTTTGTAAACGAAAGTGATTTTTATAAACACTTAACGAATCGGACGAGTTATATATTTATCAAATATCATAACGAGTTAAACCACGACTTAATAAATATGGATATTTATTAAATAAACGTTTATACGTATACTAGAACGTGGGAAATCTTATACCTTTCCAAGAGCCATCAACAATTTCCAATACATTAAACACGTACACCACCACACAAGTGATAACAGTATATATAAACTAGCAACTTATTGTAGTTTATACATTGAGTCTTTAGCCTAAACTTGTAGACTAAGACTGGCCGTATTTACTTAGGTATTTGACGGTGTGATTCATTGCTTACTTGGATATCTAATATCATTTCAGAGGACTATTTACTAAGGTGAGTTCATAGCCCCATGTTTTACAATTATTTAAATGATTTACATCCTTGGGGTGAGAACATGCTTTGTTTTACAAATTGGACGCAAGTGTACATTTTATACAATGATTACGTGTTTGCCTAAGTAGCGATAACCCACTGAGCCCTTTATCATGAACTGTCAATTACTGGATTATGAGCGCGAATGTTATAGATAGATCTATTTGGGATTGACAATCCCCGTTCGGGTGATTAGCTATCACTGGGAACGAACGTATACCATGTCGGATTTGGGATGTTTCGGGTTAAAACATCATTCACGGGCATTCATTGGCAATATATTGCATTCATACATGTCGAGCTTCAGTGTCATGAGCTTAGGAAAATGTAATTACTTTTTATGATGTTTGCATTTGTTGCTTAATCATACACTTGGAAATCTTGCGGTCCTACTATTGATTTACATAAACCTATGAATTCACCAACTTTATGTTGACGTTTTAAGCATGTTTTTCAGGTCAATAAGGCACGAGGTGCGATGATACATTGGAAGTCAATAATTGAAGAGTCAACACTTAAGATTTGGGGTCTTATTACATTTTGGGGACAATTGTTATAAACCGAAATCTTTATTTATATTGTTGAACAATTTGAAGCCATGGGCTTATGTAACAAACAAGTATTTTGTTAATCCAATGTATCTTTTTTAAACGACACGTTTAGTAGTCGTTCTCAGATCTTGTGCTATTGATCCATAAAGTAACGCCCTCGGATATTCAACATTCCGCTGCGTACTCAGATTTGAGGGTGTTACAGATTGGTATCAGAGCCAAGGTTATAGAGAACCAGGTCAAAAGTTTTGTCTGGACTATAACCATTTTCAAACACTGTTTTCACAAATGGGATTTGCGAGGGACATACATGCATTACTTGTTTACATCTAGCACATATATGCTTACATGACATGCATTGTTTTAGCATTAGTAGGGTACTAAGTGCTTACATGATTGATATACGTGTATATAAATGATATTACGTATATTACTATAAGACTTTTATAATTAAAGCTTACAGACATATCATACCGATCTTTCCTATAAGTAATACTTATATAGGTTATTTTGCTTTTTGCAGTAATCATGTCTTCTGCGACATCTGCTGTTACCTACACTTCCGTTTACACCGACTCTGAGCCCGGCAGAGCCTTCTGGGGAGCCGATGATGAGGAGATATCTGAGGGAGGTATTCCACGGGTCATCGTATTAGGATACGACGGACTCCCGATACAGCCAGTAGCCCCACCATCACCGGATTACATACCAGGCCCAGAGGATCCACAGACACCGCCAGTTCCTCAGGACGAGGATGAGCGTGAGCCTATGTTCGTACAGGCACATGATCCTGACTACGTGCCAGAGCCTATATACCCTGAGTATATACCATTGGAGGATGAGCATGAGTTTCCAGCTGAGGAGCAGCCATTACCTCCTGTTGATTCACCTACTGCTGAGTCACCCGGATATGTTACTGAGTCGGATCCCGAGGAGGATCCAGAGGAGTACGAGGATGATGAGACAGAGGATGGTCCGGTTGACTATCCTATGGACGGGGGAGATGATGGAGATGATGATGACGGCGATTCATCTAGGGATGACGCCAATGATGAGGATGAGGATGATGAGGACGAGGACGCCTTAAACTTCTCTTATAGTTTGTTATAGTGGATGAGCCGTACTTCTCATGAGTCCATAGCGTCCAGTTTTTTAAATTATTCTTGAAATCAAGTTTCATAGTTGTCTTATTAATTTTCTCAAAATTAAATTTTGAACGAAACAAATAATAGGTCACAATGAACATGTATTTAAATGTGTAATTAATAGACTAGTTTTAATATCATCTTTCACTAAGTATTAGTCCATATTGCATAAAATTAGGCGTGTAAACCCTAAAGGTAAAAAAACAAGTAAATTATGCATAAGACAAATACATAAGATGACATTAAATTAACAAGTAAACATGTAAAATCCGAGTTCTCAAGCGAGTCTTCCTCAATTGGAGAACCATAAGACCCTCACTAGGTTTTCAACAATGTGCCTAGATAGCCCCATTCATCACAAAAATGATTGAGTAGGTCTTATGGCCAAATAAGGAAACAAAATCACACTAAATATGTAAAAAATCTAGTTTCCAAAAATGAAAAATTTTAGTTACCATAAATAAAATCAAGATCTTTTATATATATAGTGTGATCTATTATAAAAAGAAACATATCTACTAAATTAACAGTTTAATTTTATTCCCTTTTTAGCAATCATTAATTATCAAAATCTAGATCTACAAATTTTATTTAATTATGGCAAGGATTTGCATAATCTTTGCCATATTTGCAAGAAAATATTAAATAAAATATCGCAGCAGATCAAGCATATAAATTAAATCTAGGCGTGAACATTCAATACATGATATAATTCAAAAGTGTAACCCTAATGCCAAAACGAGTTGACTCGTGATGCCACTGTTGGGATTTAACATACTAGGTAACTAGTTTAGCTACGAGTACGCAGCGGAATGGATCTAGTTTTGACACAAAGATTAACACTTAATAAAGTAAATAATTATAACATTAAAAGTAAATAATTACTTACCTCTTGATCTTGAACTTGAAACAAGTTAAGCAGTTAAATTACTGCCTCTACGGTTGCTCACACAAACACGTCAACCGAGTATGAGTTGATTGCTAGTCTACCTTCACGAACCAAACACCACGTGTCTTGAATCAATAACCAAACGCACCCAAGTGAGCTTGTACCGAAAACCAAGTAAAACCCTAATTAGGGTTTTTACCGAAAACCAAATAACCGAATCACCAAATTCGGTTCAAACCAACTACCAAAAAAACGAAACCCTAGTTAGGGTTTGTGGTTTTGTCGAGCTAGGAAAAACACCACAATACACCGTTTGTGGATCTTGAATGGTCGAGCTAGGAGATCAAGAAGAACCGAAAACCCTTGTGAGGTTTTTGTCGAATTCGGTTGAGGAACAAAAGGAACCGAAAATCCTAAATTGATAATTTAGGGTTTCGGTTAAGGTTTTGGGAGAGAGAGGAGCAGCGAAACAATTTAGGGATTTGATTTGTGAATCAATGAATGAAAAATGAGGTGAGGGGTATATGTTTATATAGGCACATAACCCTACCCCAATTCGTGTAGAATATGAAAACTAATTTTCCTTTTCTCCCCTCCTTTCTCCAAAACCGAACAAACACCCCCTCTTGGAACCTTATGGGATTCGGCCAATAAAGGCATCCCTCAGGTTTGGGTTTTGTTCATTTTAGTCCCTCGGTTTATTATTTTAAATATTTGTTATACTAGTTAAACAATTAACGGTAATAACGATTATTAAAGTATTATCGTGAAGTAAAACATACTCTATGTGTTTAACGCGTGTGCCCCCAATAGGCTCACGTATTTCTAACGTACAACTTACGGAACCGATTAACATATTCAAACAGCTCCCACTTGGGAGGCGGAGTAGCAGGCTACAGATATACTGATAATTGGCAACGTCTAGCAAACACACACAATTACCTTTAGATTAGAAATACTTAAGATAATAGTTTCAAGAACAATCTCAGCTTATAATGGTTAGTTTATTTCTTGCTTTAATCATCATCCATTTGTTACAGATATCATTAAACTATGGATATGGATCCTAACTTATTCCATATAGTTTAACATTATGTTTCTCGTTATAGAAATAATTCATATATACCAAATGTAATCAAGAATCATCTTGGATTACCCTTTGGGTACGGCCATATAATTATCTGATTAATTATAGAGAGGGCCCAAGGTATCTTTCTGCACATATCAAGTGGAGGAACAAATTCTTTGTTGACTACAAGTGTTGTGGATGCTGCTTTACATCACTTCTAAGAATAACCTTTATGACTACCTTATTCAGGATAGCGTTTGACTTAGACTCAAAAAGTGATATCCACACATGCAAAACTTGATTGCATCTCAAGTCTAAGGACGACTTTTAAACCACTTTTGACATTTACTCATGACGATGATCCAAAAGTAAATATTTGAAGTTTGGGGTATCCAATATGCATCCCTTGTGAATACACATAAGTTTGGTGGGAACAATCGATATATTCAAAGAATATAACCAACACTCACATTTGTCTTATGTAACAACATTCCCATATTGTTAACCGACAATGGACATATTTAGAATGATAAAATTATTCAATGATTAAACATGTAAATATAGGATAACAATTATTCTATGTATGAATGACAAATATCACGTATCTTCATTCATCAGTTCATTCATCAGAAAGTAAATTTTTCCTATAATCTATTATCCCAAATAATAAACAGATTTTGCATGAAACTAATTAGCAAGTTGAAGTCCAATTTTCCAGCATTCTAAACGCTTCTTTAAAGACAGCTAAATAGTGATCTGAGTTAACTTTCTGAATATTGTTTCAAATTCAATATTATTAATGATTTACAATTATTAGATGAGTGTCTTATTTTTCAAGTGCATGTCTTATTGAAGAGTCAGAGTTATGTGACAGGTAATAGTTCCTTTTATAGGGTATTTGAAGACAAAAACATACCTATTTCTCAGACAGTCATCTTTACAGTTCTTATAATGTAAAGTGTTATCATTCCTTAATATGGTATGCAACAAATGCTCTAGATGTGCATATCTAGTTAGTAGATTTATCATAAATGATGAAATCTTCTTCAACTAGATTACTTATTCTCTAGCATCAGTTGTACACATACAAACATTAAGCCTTTTTTAATTTCGTAATAGCATTTGTATTAACAGTCATCTAATTTCTCTCAATTGAATACTGTATTGTTAGCTCATCTTGCTTCTTGCTATATAGCTTAACTACCAGTCTCATACACAAATATAATATTAACATGATGAATCCTTTAGTTATAAACACAAGTCTCCATCCATGTAACAATATTATATCAAGGGAAAATATCCATTTAGACTATTGTTTTAATGATATATTGCATTGTGTTAAACTTAATTTACCTCATGTGTTTATTTTATAAACATTTATTCCAAGGTCGTTTGTTTTATTTCCTAAATTCCCAAGTGAAGTGTCATTTCAATCTTAAGGATTAACATCTAGCTTAAATGAAATGATATCTTAAATATGTTACATAACATATGAATTTTAAGGAAAAACATAGTGTTCCCACTTGATGTCAGGTGTACTCATGAGTTATCTTAATTTAATCAGAAATCATATCGTAATCAAACTTAAGATCTCAGGTCCTAGATGCATGATCTAATCCACACTGGGATTCTTTTATCTTGTATACTTTTATAAAGATTATTTAAAACTCATAACCTTTTGATTACACACTGTCCTTGCAAAAGGTAATCATTAAAGAAAAGAGTTATAAAACATAATTGTCATATTACAAATATAGACTCGTAACCCTTTTGATTACACATCTTCCTCGTAAGGTAATCATTAAGGAAAAAGTTATGATCCTTAATTCTCTATATGTCAGATTCAAGAAACCCTGTATGACAATTAGTTATCTTTATATAATTAATGCGTGTAAAAAAGAAAGATTTAATCATAGTCAATTGCTTGAGTAAGATTAAAAACTCTTGTCATCAGTTAGACATTAATATGTATACAATTTTGTCCTTATGAGCCTTTCTTCAAAAGAAACTCATTCTTACCTTACATTTTACTGTTTGGTAAAAGATCAATCAAGCTCAAACATTGATTGTCTTTTAAGGATAAACGACTTTTGTGTCGTTCTTATATATATCTTGTGCTGTTGATCTTGAAGTAACACGCCCCGGATCCTTATTCCGCTGCGACCCATTTTGGGGGTGTTACACTCAGCATTGATATTAAAATATCATTCCATTGATGAGGTATCCTCTCGGATTTACGAATGAGAGTTACATTATACTTTGGTTTGACATTTTCATGTTTAACCTTAGTATGACATCAGCAAGTGAATTCAGAAGGTTATGTATTTTGTTCTTGAATATCTTCAAGATTTATAGATGCTCCCACTTACTTTTGTAATTAGAGATAATTCTCTAAATACTAAGTATTTAAGCAACAATAAATTGTTCTTAAATGGGACAACAAAATGCATTTTACAGTTCTTATCTCTAGCTTGTTAATAATATGCTTCATAAGATATTAACAAATTTTAAAACTTTAATCAAGACATAATGGGATCCATCCTAATCCTTAAATAGATAATGTCTTGAATACCTTCTAGGTTGAAGCTATATTGAGTGTATCATGATACACGCAAAATTCTAACCTTGATCGATTTTAGAGATAGAGCAATTAAAGTTATCAGAAATCAAACAATATGAATATAGTTTATTTCAACAAAATAGACATACCATAATAATGTGGTATTCTATAAGTATTGGAATTGTGAGACTCCATCAGAATTCCCTATATAACTTAATTCTCTTTGGATCAAATACTTACCAATTGGGTCGAGCCAAATTGAGTACAATGTATTTTAAAACCAAATGCATGCCGTAACGTATATATCTCTGAATAGTACAAAAACTTTAGGTTCGTGTGTTTTAAGAAATCAAAACATATCAAGTATACGTTACTAGTATTTGAATAATTCAAGGACCTCATGTTAACTCTATGTTCATGTGTTTCAAGAAAACAGAACATGTCAAGTTATACGTTACAAGTCTCTGAAAAATTCAAGGACATCATGTTAATGTGTTAACAAGAAGACATAACAATTTTACTACTTACTTTATGTTATCAGTCATTGATAAATTCAAGGACTTTATAATTATGTCTTAACGAGAACATAATTATTCTAACTAAAGTAATTATGAACGCAAACTCTTGAGTTCAACAGTAATTTCAAGTTAATTTAATACTTCATAATTATGATTATATAATTTAACCATAATTATATTGACTAAAACATGTAGTCAATAAGTTGAAGTAGCTTTATATTATATCTTGACATTTAAATGTAATAGGGCAACAAACATCGTGTTTAAGTCCTAGTAGATTTATTAGCTTTCTTACCTTGCGGTCAAGAGAAACCAATAATCATATTGTTATATGTTGTTCTTTGCACACATTTAAAATTTCTCTCACTTGTGTACTGGACAACATGATCTGAAAGTAAACTAATAGTACGACAAGCGCTCGATTGTATAAACAATATGATAGTGTCATAGATATTACAAGTAGATTTCGAACCATAACATTTAATAAGGAATTGTGGATTATTATTCTATAGATAACTTTTCGGAAAGCAACATCGGAAAGGCAACTGGTTATCTATAAAATAAAATGCAATTTTCCTTAAAGCATGGTCATTCATATTCGGAAAGTAATAAATTATTTCAAAGCGAGCTAGAAATAATATGGGTAACTAGAAAGGAGATAAAGCTTGTAGCTCCCACTGAATTTTGACATCATAACATGAATGTCATTTCAGTAGTAAAACGCAAAGCTCCCACTGGATTTGTCAACATTGTAAGTGTTACATTACCAGTAGAAAGTAAATAGTGATTTATTTACTTTCCTATTCACTCAAAATGCTTACAAGTAGCAATGTACTTAGGTATTGAACTGAGTATATGAATTTCTACTTATGTAGATGAGGAACTAGCCATTCATGCTTTCATTAACTTGAACATTTTAGCATGCAATTCCTCCTTAATCGGTCTGCCTAGCCACAAAGTGTTTAGCATTATAAGGAATGAAATGAGGCCAAGAAAATATGCCTAGAAGACCTGCTAGCAATTTTCTTTACTCGTTACGGTTTAAACTCATACATCGTGACAAAAGCAAGATGTCATTATTTTGGTAGCTTTGGACAAAATGTACTCTAGTTACACAAAGTAATTTATCTTTCAAATATTTCATAACCGGAAGAGGGTAATGAAAGATTAAAAGTGAGTGTAAATATAATTGATAATAATTCAATTATAACCCTATCTTATTCTTGTCAGCCAATGAGAAGAGATAAGAGTAAGTCTCACTCCTCTTACCAGGAAAAGAGACTGTTTGTCTTCTTAAGAAAACAAACTTTTGTTTACGAATTATATTGCAATAACACAATTAATCAGAACAAAAAAGTTCAATTTTAGTATTTTTCGATAATTAAATTCTTAATAGAATTAACTACCCAATTAATTTACTAATTAAGACTAAGATCCAACTTGACTTCTCACTTATTAACAAAGGTCTGACCAATACGAAAACAAGTAGGGCAAGAGGTAAGCGACGAGCGTTAATTGCATTTAATGCAACTCTTAGATTTATGAGACCAGTCATAACATTAGTAATCATATAATAATGTCATGAGCATGTTTAGTTCTCATCTTATGCCTCGAGCACGAGGTCTGACCAGGACTACCCGATTTAAGTCTACCAAGCAAGAACGCGCAAAAATAGTTAGAGGTCTGACCAGTGAACCGTAATTGCCATAGGTTTGGAATGACCCTGAGGTCTGACCAGAGCGGCCAAGCCAAATGCATGTGTTCTTGGTTGGATGGCATTGACTTAAAGTTTAACTATGGGGTATACACATAAAAGTGTCAAAAGCGTGTACAAAGAGGCATGCAAAACAACTTTGTAGCACTAATTTTAAAAACCTTTTATAAATGACATTGTAGTGATTAAATTGGTTCACGGTAACTCCAATCGAACGCCTAAAGAAGCGAAGAACCAGGTCAGCGCGAAGCTTATTAATAACCTGTATTCTTTAGGAATGTTGACCACTTCGCCTTAAACTTCTCTTATAGTTTGTTCTAGTAGATGAGCCGTACTTCCCAATTAAATTCATTCTTGAAATCAAGTTTCATAGTTTAGAGTCTTATTAATTTTCGCAAAATCAAATTTTGCACGAAACAAATAATAGGTTACAATAAACATGTATTGAGGCGTGTAATTAATAGACTAGTTTTAATATAATCTTTCTCTAAGTATTAATCCATATTGCATACATATTAGGCAAGTATATGAGGTAAATCAAGTTAAAATATATGCACATACTAGACACATACAAATATGACTTTAAAATTAGCAAGTAAACATGTAAAATCCGAGTTCTCAAAACCGGGCTTCCCCAATTGGAGAACCATAAGACCCTCACTAGGTTTTCATCAATGTGCCTAGATAGCCCCATTCATCACAGAAGTGATTGAGTAGGTCTTATGGCCAGAAATAGAAACAAAATTAAACTAAATATGTAAAAGATCTAGTTTCCAAAAATAAGAGATTTTAGTTACCATAAATAAAATCAAGATCTTTTATATATATAGTGTGATCTATCATAAAAAGGAAACAAATCTACTAAATTAACACTTTAATTTTATTCCTTTTTAGCAATCATAAGTTTTCAAGATCTAGATCTACAAATTTTATTTAATTATGGTAAGGATTTGCATAATCTTTGTCATATTTGCAAGAAGTATTTATAATAAATATTAAGCGACAAACAGGATCAACCATATAAATAAAATGTTAGGCGTGTACAATTCTAAGACAAGATTATAATTCAAAAAGTGTAACCCTAATGTTCAAACTGGAGTAGTTGACTCGTGATGCTCTGTTGGGATTTAACATACTAGGTAATCCGAGGTTTTAGCTACGGGTTACGCTAGCGGAATGGATCTAGTTTTTGACTCAATGAGATTAAACATCATAATAAGTAAATAATTATAACAATAAAGTAAATAATTACTTACCTCTTGATCTTGATCTTGAAACAAGTAAGCAGTTAAATTACTGCCTCTACGGTTGCTCACACAAACACGTCAACCGAGTATGAGTTGATTGCTAGTCTACCTTCACGAACCAAACACCACGTGTCTTGAATCAATTACCAAACGCACCCCGTGAGCTTCTTGTAATCGAAAACCAATAAAACCCTAATTAGGGTTTTAACCAAAAACCGAATAACCAAATTCGGTTCAAACCGAATACCAAAAACCGAAATCCTAGTTAGGGTTTGTGGTTTTGTTGAGCTAGGAAAAACACCATAATACACCGTTAGTGGATCTTGAATGGTCAAGCTAGGAGATCAAGTAGATCCGAAAACCCTTATAGGGTTTACCGAAATCGGTTTAAGGGAAAACAAGAGACCCAAAAATCCCTTAAAGGGTTTAGGGGTTCGGTTAGGGTTTTTGGGAGAGAGGAGAGAACCGACACTAATTTAAGGTTTAGGGATTTGATTTGTGAACCAATGAATGAATAATGAGGTGAGGGGTATGTGTTATATAGGCACATAACCCCAATTCTTGTAGAATAAGAAAACTAATTTTCCTTTTCTCCCCTCCTTTCTCCAAAACCGAACAAACACCCCTTCCTGAAAGCTTAAGGGATTCGGCCAAATAAAGGCATCCCTCGGGTTTGGGTTTTGTTCGTTTTAGTCCATCGCTTTATTATTTTAAATATTCGTTATACTAGTTAAACAATTAACGGTAAATAACGATTATTTAAATATTATCGTGAAGTAAAACATACTCTATGTGTTTAACGCGTGTGCCCCCAATAGGCTCACGTATAACTTACGGAACCAACTAACATATTCCAACAGTGTGTGCACAACCCTTCTCAACTTCTTAAGCACATAGACTCAAGCAAAGAAGAGCTTATATATACTGATTTTTAGTCAGAAATTGAAATTCAACTCAAACCATTTTATATCTAAAACTCTCTTTTGCTGAACTACTAGACGTTTTTGGTGAAAGAGAGATATCTGTCCAATTGTAAGTTAACTAATGAGTTATGACTATGTTATAGTTAACCAAGTAATAAATACATAGTTTAACAAACACTTATTTTAGAACATAACAAATATGAGCTAATGAGTTATATGACTATGTTATCTTTAACTAAATATAAAGTAATAAAAACACACTAAGCATCCCATAATCCATTTATTTATTTATTTTAGTTAAAAGAGTTAATAGAGGTGTAGGGTAATGGGAAGATAGGTGGTGATGTCAACGTGGGAACAGGAAAGTGCAAAGGTGCAGTGGAAGCCTCCCAAATGTCCATCTTTGACCCCACTCTATTCTGTCTTCTTTCCTTTCTTTATCCATTATTTTCAGTCTTTTCAAAAGATTTTTAATAGTAGAGTACTAACTTAGGCTTAGGGTCATTATTATCCCTTTTTTATTTTCTAATATATATTGCTAGTGATTAATGACTGATTAATGATCTAGTGCAAGGATAACACGATTTCTTTGTTCACCATAATTTGTAAATACTTGCTCCATCAAAATATAATTTAAAATAGCCAAATATAAACAATTTTAAAAGATGTACAATTATTATAGTATCTCACTAGTAGAGTTTCATTTTTATATTTCAAAGATTTTTGTTTGTTGAATTAAAATTTAGACAATAAATTTTTGACAACATAAAATAAAAAGGGGATAATAAATATGGTACAAGTATATCTCTTTTTATGAGTAAGAAAACATAGGCCGATCATTATAAAGACCACTAACGACCTACATTTTTCCTTGTCACATTAGCTTTCTTTCTCCAATGATTTACAAGCGACTTTTTGCCACTATAAGGCAACCATCATTTTTTTAAAACTTTTTTTAACAACAAAATTAAATTTCATTAAAAATAAAAACATTACATAATAATCCAAATAACATTAAAACAACATTATAAATCAAACTTTACAATTTCATAATTATTAGTTATTTATAAATAAAAATGATAATAGAAATATACATTGAAGACCAAAATATAAATTATGTATTTATAAAAAAAATACTTATCTTCAACGCATACCCATTATCATCACACACCCCCCACAAACCACACACACACAAGACAAACTCAAACACACACATAAATAAAGAAAAAAAAAAACACAAACACTCGACTACCGATCGTAGAAACGACCAACAAGGACCAAGATACTCGATCGACCGACTATAACACTATAGAGGCGACCGACCGGGACCGGCGTCGACCGAGTCGGTCGACCTCTTTACAGCAGGTAGCCTTATTTTTGAGTTGGTTCTATGGGATAAAAAACCAGCTATATTCTCCATCTCATAATTATTGTTTATGTTTTCTTTTTATGTTGTCTCAAATTAATTGTCCAATTCTAAAAAAAATGAAATTTAGAATAAGTTTACCATATCACCTCCACTTAAGTTTATTATTACAAACTTTATCAACTGGACATTGGCTCCGTTGAGACCATTCCCCACTGCAAACGGTCAGTTGACCGGTCGAGTCCTTGGGGAAGGGTCTGGTTGACATCAAAAGATGCATGGGATCATGGTGTTTTCACCGTTATACACCTTTTAGATTATTACAAACTTTAAAATAGTAATAAATTAATTGTTTAATAAAACTGTCATCGTGTAAAAAATAAGAGAAAAATAGTTATAATGATAATTTTTTTATTAAACTGTGTATTTTTTATCGGTTAAAATTAATTATGTGACACAGGAAGTATGATCTAACTTTGTCATATAATCACTTTACTAAGACATGCGAATATAAATATATAATTACGATACAACTATGCCATATCTATTGATTTAAATGCAGGTTACTTTCCTAGTATACATGGTATTAGCAACCGAACTTTTGTCAATATACGGCTTAGAAGGTTTCTTTAGTCCAATTTAACCACCCGTTGCCTAGGCATATCTAGGACCACCTATCTTATATATCAAATAAAGAAAAATACGAGTATATTATTAGAGAAGTAAATGAGGGGTAGGAACAATGTAGGTGTGTGACAATAATAACAATAACAAAAGGGAGGTTGTATTTATTAACTTTAGAAAAAGAAAAGCTATTAAAAGAGGCGTGAAGCATCTCATTGACATTGGAAAGTGATAGGGGCAAAGTAAAATACAAGCCAAACTTATGAGATAGACACGTTCAACGTATCCGTTTTCAAACCCCTTTCCAAGGCATTACTTGTGCTTATTCGTAAATAAATAAATAAATAATGATATCAATCGGATACATACATTATATCTTGTATCTATCAAAAAGGACACATATAAAATCCAAATTTATTTATTAAAAAAAAAGACCATCACGTTAACCTACATATCCGGGTGTGATTAAATTTATGCAATTCTTCCGATAATTAAATATACATAATTTAGGTACTACGGGGTAACAAGTCTTGAAATTATAAATGTTGAATTAAATAATTTGAAATGAGAGCCCTGACCTTGTATTGATTCTATACATTTTATGCCTCAGAATTATTATTTGCATCTGTTTTAAGTTGCCTTTATGTTATTGGTTCCCAACTCATAATTATCTGGATATAATTTTATCAAAATTTCACGGATGTAGCATTTCTCTTTAGGATAGATCATAAAGACTCCTAAAATAATATTTGTGCCTCTTAATTTTTTGTGTTTTTTTAATTTGTTTTATTTATATAATTTTGTTTATATTATAAAACTGTGAAACGAAAAATACGAAACAAAAAATATAAAATTTAACAAGTCAAAAATATTAAAATGTCAAAAATAGAAAAAATAAATTGATTAAAAACTGTGTTTACTGTAAAAAAAAATAGAGATAAAAGGAGAGTGAAAGTTTTTGTAAATACAAAACACGTAGACCAAAGAATACCAATGATAGTACCGTTTCTCTTTATCAAAGACGGCCCGGCGTATGAAATCCTTGTTAGTCATATGCTTTGTCTTAAGCTACGCCCTATTTAAACGTGAACAGTTGTATTAAGATGAAAGTATTCGAGAGATTATAATAAGTGATATTGATATAATTAAAGGGTTTTGCTAAACTATGCTGGAGATTGTTTAATTTGTTTATAAAAAATATGATTTAATTAATTTAAATAAAAATCATGTTTAAATATACTAATTTATAATTTCATTTAATGTATTTTTAATTAATTAGAAAGTTTTGTATTTATTAACCACACCCTAAACTTTACCTAGTGCGTAGCAAAACGCATAATTAAAAAATTGAAAAATACTGATTATGTATGCATCAATTTTGGCATGCAATAATATAGAAAGGTAGGGTATAGATGTAATAGGTGGGGTGGGCCCACAAGGACGGATTATAAACGCCAAAGTAGACATTTAATGGGAAAAAGACATTATAATAATGGAGAGTGAAGGGATCCTTAAAAGTAGGTTTTTTTCTCTCTGCCAATTGGGTCCCACAATCATCTGTCGCTTTATGACCGGCATCCCACTCCTTTAACCTATGTTTCTTACATTTTTTGTTTTGGCCCTTTCTTTTATGTTTTATTTTGATACTAGTCCCTTATATTGTATTTAGTTTCACTAATAATCCGTCAAGAAAAAACCCTTTCTCGATGTAGTCCCACTCCAATAAAATTTCTTTGATAACATGTTAAATTGCATTGCTAGTCGGGATTGAATGTGCCCGTAAAAAAAAAAAAAAAAAAACGAGAACAAACGTCGTGTTCTTTTATTGATTACAATAGGTAAGAGTTGTATAATAGCGTTTAACGACGTTAACGTGATCGAGAATATATATAATAGTACTTATCACTGTATAAATGAATCGTGACAAAGAATGAGATGTCATGCAACTGCGAAATTTTCTATGGCTATATATCATATAAAGTTTTAGATATATATATATTTTTAAATATTCTTGGACAAATTACCATCTTACGTGAGTTGTCATAGGATTAAAACGGCGATAAAACCAAATACGAACAGATGTTAAAAAGCTTTTGAGTATTTAATGTTACTTAGTCCGACGAGAGTTTCAAACTTAGCAATAGAGTCGGCTATGGCCGGAACATGAACAATGTATAGTTAGTACCTGTCCTCAATAAATAATTAGAAAGATAAATATACCTCGCTTCTAAATTAAAAATAAATACATGACCTATTTTTAAAACAAAATGTTTAAATATAAGTTATTCATGACTGTATAATTTGTATTTTTTTAGTGTATGTCAATGAACAGACGGTACAAGTATTAATATTCGGTTGTCCTTTTCCAAGTGTGGGGAACAATTAAATATATATAGTAGTCTCGTGAATGATAAATTTAAATTCATGACATACACATGGGACATGAATGCATAATTGACTAATAAGAATAGAAAATGGGATTTTCACATTTTGGATTTTTGGAAATGTATAAATTAGATTACTTTATAAACAATGTTTATTAATTTCAAAATTGGGTGGTGCAATCCACATTGGAAAGCCCATCGTTCATCTCCCGTCACCATCTAAATTTTGTCAAAATTATCACGTCTTCTTTTTCCTTTTAAATGCCACACAAACTTTTAAAAATATGCGTGCCGAATAAAGTCAATCCCATCAATCCAAAAATTAAATAAACGTCACACCACCTCATGTTGCTATTAAATATACTACTAGCACATATAGATACAAGTGGGTCTGGTATCGTATCATTCTTTTGTTTATATTTTTTGATAATTTTATGAAATAAATAAATAAAAGATGGAGGAAATGATCACATGAATCCATATTGGGGCATCTTACAGACCACGCACTCCATCATCAATATGCCGGTCGATGAGGACAATGACACCCTGCCCTATGGACATTTTTTGCATCTATGCCCATGCTTGCTTCTCTTTACTTTTTCTTTTTACCTTGTTTTCTTTCCAAAAGTAACTAACTTTTCCCAATATTACATTTTTATCTCACAGGTTTACTTGGTAGTTGCTGATTTAGTGATTTTTAATGAGAAATAATTTTGTAACTATTTTCTTCTTATTTATTACAGTACTTTGTACGTATATTTTTTTACCTTTTTAAGTCTTTATTTTACAACTTTGACCATAAACATTTTTGTTTGTTATATATAATACTTGATGAAACTTATATTAATGAACGAACATACATTTAAAACCAATTTATTGATATATTTTGCATCAAGTATTATATAACATATAAAAAATTTAACTAATGTCAAAGTAAAAAAAAAGATTTCAAAAAGTCAAAAGTGGACTAATAAATTGGGACGAAGGGAGTATTAGTTTTACACCACTGTGCGTGCATGTTGTGTTAACATAAGGTGTAATAACGGGTATATAGTATTTAATCGAATGTTTAAAGCTTTTTACCGTTTCATTTTAATTTACAGAAAGTTCGCTTAAAACAGGTTAACACAAAGTTCCAGATTTTCTTTACTTTAACTTTAAAGATGAATTAGTACTTTTTTAAATATGCTCAATTTCGTATGTATTCTTTTACATATATACACGTGCTTTTATTTTAATCTCATACATATACATTAATTTTAATCTAATAATGATTGTAATATTTATTATATTATAACGATAATAGTAATTGTTATGTTTTTAAAACAAATATAAAGTAAAAGTGAGTATTTGTTAAATAAAATTTAATATTAGATGTTTTTTACAGTCGAAAGTAAAAGTTTTTTATGTTAAAACCCCGGGTATTATGATAATTTTATTTGGTACAAAATGGATAATTAGATTAGCCTTTATAGTGCTTTCATCAAATTTGGACCCGTTATTTCAAGGGTGAATAAACACATAAATCTCCATATATGACGACCTACACATGTAATCAAACAACAAATCAACCCTTTATCCGGAATCATGTCAAAACATTTTGTTGTTGCATGTTTTAATACAAGTAATTATGTAATTTTGTATCAAATATGTATATAATCAATCACTTTTAAACACAATACCGAAACATCTAGCATCTAATCAAACAATAATCAATCTAATTGAGAAAAAAAAACCCCCACTATCTTCTACAACATGTTTTGTTATTCTACATCACACAATCTTTCTATAAAGCAATAACAAACATCCTTTACTTTTACTTTTGTATTCCAAATTCAAGAATATCAAAGGGTGGCAAGTCTTGTTTTCATAATACGTAAGTGAAAGTGAAGCATAAAATGAGGGGAAGTGAGGAGGGCCCATATGAAAAGATAACAAAAACCTCTAAAAAGAATACATCTTTTTCTTGGCATTGTGAAAGGGTCAATCATGTTATGTAGAATAAGTATTCCATCAACATCATGTGGAGGTGGTGGTATAGGCTTATGATATATGTACCCCTAAATCACCATTTGTACCCCCCTGGGTTTTTTTTGGTTTTTTTTTTGTATTTTTTTTTTTTGTATTTTTATAATTTTGTATATGTTATAAAACTGTGACACGGAAAAAACGGAACGAAAAATATAAAGTTTAACAGGTCAAAAGTATGAAACTGTCAAAAATTACGGAACAGAAACTGATAAAAAACTGCGTTGCACTGTAAAAAGGGGATACAAAAGGAATCTTTTGTACCTTTTAGGCACTATTCATGGGGCGGGGGTACCAATAGGGGTACCCGGTGGTATAATAGGAGGAGTAGGTTTTTCATAACTTGGAGTTGTCCTTGTGGTTATTGAAAAAGCAAAGATATAGTACTGTACTACTACTATTGTTTAAAATTGACATAACATTTAATTGACCTTTTCAAGAATACCCCAAAAAAAAAAGACAAAACACCCATCATTAATTATTTTCCAATTTATTGGTATTATATCTAGTCAAGTCACCAATTTCCATTCAAGGTGGCTTTGGCTAGTATTTATTCCCATTGCAGACTTAGGTATTGTGGGTCATCCACATTCTACAATCTACAACACCCCACCACACTCTGATTTGATATTTCACCTGAAAATATTTAGCCTATCAACTTTGACTCTTTACCACCCATGTTTCGTCTTTCTTTACCAGTTTTTCAAGTAAAATTCCCGGGAACGTTTATTAAGGGATATGCAAGACATGGTTAGGACTCCGGACTTTTAGGAGTATAACTTAGCATCAAGGTGCAATGCAAGTTATAAAAAAAGTCATACATTTCACACGTCAACTTTTATCTTATAACACACATAAGCTAAAAAAACACTCTCTTCAATATTACGAGACGGCTCATGTTTACTAACACTATCTTATGCGGTGCTCCTAATAAGTGACCTAACGATATAATCGTGAACCAAGAAGACAATTCGGTCTTTTATTTGATTATAACACATGTCTCTGTATGTTGATTTGCACTATACGTTACCGTAAACACAATTTGACTCTCTGCGTCTCAAACTGTGAACGCCGTTTCCATTTTGGACATTTATATTTTAGTTTGTTCCCGAATTCTCCACTTTCATTTGTGGATAGGTACAATTAACAAGTTTTTCATCTACCATATAATTAAACACATTGTAAAAGTGTTCTAAATATGTATTTTTAAATTAAATGACGGCGATCCTGTTCTGGTCACCATTACATATATCCTAAGGGAGTAATTGTTTGGTCCTTTAATTGTTAGATAAGTTAGGCTATGGGAACGAAATCATGAAGTGAAACAAAGTCTTTATGCCGTCTAGCTAAGGGAAAATAATACCGAGTACATAACGCGGTTTGGTTTTAGTCAATTTCATGAAACTTCCAATTGAGTTCCTATCAATAATCACACAAAAAGAAGATGATAATCACTATCATTTATGCTAGATAATGGAGGGAGGTTGCACATGGTGTAACATAAGAAAACAAGAGGGAACAGGGGTGATTGAAAGCCAAACTAAACAAGACTTGGGCCAACAAATACTCATCAAGAATATTAAATTGAATAAAACCACTCAGAAAATGGGTCAGGGTCAGGGACTACACAAACACAGCACATTAAAAGATTGATATAGAGGTACACTCTGCATGTTATTATCATTATTGTTTTTGGAGTAAATTGCAAAAATCGTCCTTAAAGTTTTGTCAAATTGCATGTTTCGTCTCAAATAGTTTGAAAGTGCATAGATAGTTCCAAAATTAAACTATTTTGCAAAAAATCGTCTCTGAAGCATGCAATTTGGCAAAACCTTAAGGACGAAACATGCAATTTGGCAAAATCCTTAGGGACGAAACATGCAATTTGGCAAAACCTTAAAGACGAAACATGCAATTTTGCAAAACTTCAGGGACGATTTTTGCAATTTACTCTTGTTTTTGTTTTAACAAGTACTACATATCAAGGTTATAAATAGCGTGAAGCGTGGCGTAGCGGCATAGCCAAGCCTCAAGCTTTAGCGTGAGGCGTAGCGACATGACGTTTTTAAGGCGTGACTTAAGGCGGAAAAAAATATTTATAGATTTATAGATTATATCATAGTTTAGAATAATATGAGTAGTAAATATTATTAAATTGAAGCATCAATTTAAAATATTAGTAAAACCAAGCATAAATCTCAAATTTTAGAAAATCTCTTAAATACTTCAAAAAAACTCGCCACGCTATGCGTTAAAGCGCGCTTTATCACGCTATATGACGCTATATTGCACGCCACGCCTAGAGACGACGCTTTGACCTGTTTCGTAATGTGAAGGCCACGCTTCGCGCTATGGCGACGCTATAACGCGCTATTTAGAACCCTGCTACGTATATAAAGAAAAGAAGACTAAAGCAAGTGGTGAGAGATCTTTCCCATATCAATCATATCTTAACAAAACAAACCAAAAAGACACAACCAAAAGAAAGGTGTGTGTGAGTACATAATGGTAAACCAATAGTATGTCTACCCATTTTAAAAGATAATGTGCTATGTATGTCTTCAATGCAATAGTAATCCCCACTCTCCTAGGAAAAGAGAAATTAATTCCATGTTCATATATGCATGGTAGCTTTCAGAGTGCACCTAATCTTTCTGTATGTACTGTGATGCACATGAACTCAACAAATGATTTTGAAATCTGATACAATTAGGTAAACTTAGAATGTGTTTGAGATTGCTCATCACCTTTTATAAAGGATTCTTGTAACTAAAGGGCACGGAAGAGGCATTATAACCGGGGCTAGGTCGTGATGAAAGGGTCAATCATCACCTAAAAAAGGTCTGCGGGTCAGGATTTCTTCGACGATCTAAACCTATTGTGGAACGTTCTTGCGAGTTAATGCTATGTTTGAACATTATATGCTAAGATTCAGATTAACCACTCTAGTTGCCCATATGACAAAGATAATACAACAAATAGGCTAGGAGTACAAAATCTGATCGGATACAAAAATGAGACGTTGCTGACTAGATAACGTTGTCTAGTAAGCTAGACGCGCTTAACATTGAGTCATTCAAATCAACAAGGATCCACATAGAGTACATTGATCCTCATCAGGAGAAGTGTTACGAGTACACTTCTCGATATATAACTTCTGTACGAAAATCAAGTTGAGTACATCTTTCGTTACAACTTATTGCAAGGTACAATATCAATATATAATCTACTCCACGAAAAGTATTAATATGGTACTCACTAAAGAACCTAGTGCTTAGCACACGGGTATTTTGGTTCTACTGTTAGTGCTTAGGAGATAACCTAATAGCGCAATACTACACGCTTGTGCTTAAGTTCTTGTTTCCCACTCATTTTAATAGTGGAAATATTAACAGAAAACGTGTAAACTATGTAATGTTGCAATCAAACACATGCACTTTTCAAACAAAAGCACTTCCATATCAAACATTAGTCATACTAGTTACAGTGATAATCTTTAGTGGTTGCTTTAGTGACAATGCATAATGGACATATCGGTGGATCCTTAACAAATAATGACACCATATATTTCATGATAACCACAATGACATACTTAAAGATACAAAGGGTGTCACCATGTTATCAATACCTTTTTGAAAAGCAAATATTTGAGGAAAAAAGGTAAGTGGAATGGCAATTTTGTGGATCACATTAATCTTTTGTTAGAAATAACCGTTTAGATTTAATTTGATTTTGGTGGACTAACATATAGCTAAAATGGTTATTTGCACCAAATGAGCATATTTTACACTTTCTACTTATATAAAATGTAAAAGTGGTTAATTGCATTTAAATGTGACAGAGCATTTTCATACACAATTGTATGCAAAATAATTCACAAACAGTGCAGAAGTACTTTTCACTTCTGATAATGTAATGATGCTACATACAATTACATGAATATGTAAGTGTTACTGCAGTGGTAAGAAAATATATTTCAATTGGTATACAATTAAAAGGACTCTTTACTAGGTCCACTGATCACTAAGATCACCATCAGTAATTTAAGAATCACACACTAGTGGCCCATGTTTTATCATCATTCACAATGAGCATCAAATTACAGCAAAATTGACTCAGAACCACCAACAAGTATGCATAATGGCCAAACAAATGACAGTGGAGCACCTTTCTTGTCTATATTCTCACATGGGTATCATTCCTAATTAGGTATAATATCCCCCACAAACTTTAACAGTTTCAACTAAATATTCATGAAAATCTCACTAGGCACCTTTTTCAATTGCCATGTCAAAAAGGCAAAAATATGGCCAATCTTTCCCACTAAGATAAAAAAGAAAGGATTCTTAAAGGCTTGGAATTTGGAACATAAAATGATTTAGTGTCATCCCTAGACTTGTCAGAAGTACCAATTGCTTTGCAGATTTCACACACATCCACCGCTCAAATGGTGGAAGAAGATGGCTTAAAGTAGATCATGTGATATTGGTTTGTTGCTTGTGAGTGCAAAGGTTGATATACTTTTTAGAAGATAAAAACACTGGTGTCATCATTTATCCATGAAGTGCTAAAAGGGGTCAAGTTATCTGGTCCATGCCATTTCATTTTCTTAATTAATTTGCATCTAATTTCCATGATGTGAGGTTTGCATATACTGGACCCTGAATGAAAGATGAGAGAAGATCATACTATGGTCCATGCATTATATACTAACGTGTCGTAGTTATATACAAAGAAACTAAACGCAATTAAATCGCAGTAATCGTTAATTTCACAACCAGTCCTACGTGAATAAAAAGTTAAGAGTTCAATTCGACCACCTTATATCCCTCGATTCGTGGGCTTTAAGTACCTTCCAAAATGGTTTTTAGTTGAAATCAGAAACTATTGGGCTAGTCGAGCTTCAGGGTGTTATAATAACCATCATGAATCCAAGCAGAGCATGCGTCGTATCTCTTATTTTGTTAAGAAATCGCTTTGTGGTCGTGTAATCATCTTAACATTTAGTGGTTATGAGCAACAAATTTAAGAGACTAAAGCACAAGGAAGTAAAATTGGACGTGTAACATATTGTAATGAAGGTCCAACATCTCTTACAGGTAAGGCAAATCAGCAGTTATAATTTGATGAGAATTAAGTTGTAGGATTAAGGTGTTGTTCTTTTGGAGGTCTAAGATTTTATCTGGTTTATGATACCTATGGTGCATTTTCTTCTCAAGTCTTCCTCCCACACTAGTTTTATTAATGACATGACCTACAGCACCAGAAAAACATATATCTTTGGATTAGTTGCTAGCCATAATTTCAGAAACAACTTTTTGGCCCGTAAAGAAAATGCTTAGTGTCGATGCATAACCAACTACTAATGTACAGAAATTGTGGATACAACATGTCTAGCAATTCGACTTGCTAAACTTGTATGTAAAAAACCATGTTAGGGGTTTGGACTTGGGAGGTTTATCTCGAAAACGTCCAGTGTATCATGTATGCACAAATATTTATGTTTTGTGTCCAACCGAAATTTAAGAGAAAGGGCCTAAAACTTCAACGCGTTTAGTTCTTACAAGAACTGTGATAGATTACAGATTAAGTCTAATTGTATCATGTAACTTTCCAAAGCAATACCGGTGGAGATGTCACTTATTAGATGTCACTTATTAGAAGGCTGAAAGCAAAAGAAAGTTATTAGAGTACATTGCAGGCAGTTCTCATTTGACTCATAATTACCCCAACAATACTCCCATTTTCTTTTTTGGACAGCGGAAGTTATATAAATCACATGCTAGCAAGAAGCTAGAAAGAGTTACAAGGAGTTTTTATAAGCGGTTTTTGGATCACTGATACAAGAAATCCAATCGGGATTAACCTTTGTGTTCCTATGAACTATCCAAGTGTGAGATACAACCATAATCGGTATTAACAATACTTGCATTTGTTATAATTGAGCTTTCCTGGTTTCCTTACTGAGATTAATAAATTGTTTGGTTGAACTGGATGAAATTATTCTGGCAGTACTTTTCTCATGGCATATACTTGACATGAAATGAGCTAGGACTAATTAATATGATCAATCAAACTCTCATCAAATATCTTGTCGCTGAAACTTGAACAGTAAGCATCACAATTTCCATGTTCTCATTAAAGATGTTAGATGCTTCAGCTGAAAATGTACACAAAGGTATAGTAGTGATCGATCATAATGGTAATTCACAATCAGGTAACATGACCAACCAGTTAATCCGACTCATCTAACTTATGAAAATTAGCATTATGATATCTCACATAGGAGGATGCGCGATCAGGTCCATATTTACATAGCAATGGACCACCCAAGGCTAATAAATTGTAACCAGAAAATAGGGATATATATGCATTCTTTACCATCAGCTAGTTGTGAGGTCCTGTCGGTTAGAATGGCCCCCAACCGAAAGGTTACAACCCAATATTTGTAGCATTGTGACCCACAGTAAGTAAGGATTTAGATACATCCACTTCCTCTTAGCCTCCTTCACATAGCGGTCCCAACATACTTATTAATAACTCGGGTTTAAGGATGAGTTGTTGGAATATGTTAGTCGGTTTCGCAAGTTATACGTTAGAAATACGTGAGCTTATTGGGGGCACACACGTTAAACACGAAGAGTACGTTTTACTTCACGATAAATATTTAAATAGTCGTTAGTTTACGTTACTAGTATAACTAACTTAACGAATAGTTTAAATATAAAAACCAAGGGACTAAAAGGAACAAAACCCGAGCCCATTGTTGGCCGAATCCCCTAAAGGTTCTAGAAGGAGGTGTTTGTTCGGTTATAGAGTTCAAGGAGGGGAGAAAAATAAAATTAGTTTCCTTGTTGTACAAAAATAGGGTTTAGGCTTGTGTCTATATAAATACAACCCCTACACCTCATTCTTCATTCATTCTACAACTCACAAAACCCTAAAATCACTTAGGCTTTTTGCTCTCCCCTCTCCCAAAAAACGATCAACCGAAATCCCAAAGGGATTTTCGGTTCTCTCCCCTTTTCTCAACTGAATTCAACCTAAACCCTTTTAGGGTTTTCGGTTTTCCTTGATTTCCTAGCTCGACAATTCAAGATCCTCACTTGGTGCTTTGTTGGTGTTTTCCCTAGCTCGCAGAAACAACAAACACTAACTAGGGTTTCGGTGCATTGGTTTTCGGTTCTAGGTTTTCGATTTTGATTATAAACCTTAACCGAATTTTGGTTAATTAGGTTTTATAGGTTTTCGATTCAAGCTCAAGTGGTGCGTTTGGGAATCGATTCAACACAAGGTGTTTGGTTCGTGAAGGTAGACTAGCAATCGACTCATACTTGATTGACGTGTTTGTGTAAGCAACCGTAGAGGCAGTAATTTAACTGCTAACTTGTTTTCAGGATCTAAGGCTTAAATGTTAGTTTACTTCCCTTTTATTATGTGTTAATCTATGTGCTAAAACTAGATTCATTCCGCTGCGTACTCGTAGCTAACTTGTTTACCTAGTTTGTTAAATCCCAACAGTGGCATCACGAGTCAACTCGTTTTGGCATTAGGGTTACACATTATGAATTATATCATGTCTTGAATTGTACACGCCTAGATTTAATTCACATGCTTGATTTGTTGCGTTTTTATATTTTATTTATTGTTTTCTTGCAAATATGACAAAGATTATGCAAATCCTTGCCATAATTAAATAAAATTTGTAGATTTAGATCTTGAAAACTATTAATTGTTAATATAGGTTAAAAAGAAAAAATAAAATTAAATTGTTAATTAAGTGAATATGTTTCCTTTTTATAGTAGATCACACTATATATCTAAAAGATCTTGATTTTTATTTATGGTAATTAAATTTTTTTATTTTTGAAAACTAGATCTTTTAAATATTTAGTCTGATTTTGTTTTCTTTTCCGGCCATAAGACCTACTCAATCACTTTTGTGATGAATGTGGCGATCTAGGCACATTGATAAAAATCTAGTGAGGGCCTTATGGTTCTCCAATTGGGGAAGACTCGCAAGAGAACTCGGATTTTACATGTTTACTTGCTTATTCAATGTCATCTTAAGTTTTAGTCTTTTATGTGCATATTTTTACTTGATTACTTGCTTACACGCCTAATATGTATGCAATATGGACTAATACTTATAGAGAAAGATGATATTAAAACCGGTCTATTAATTACACGCCTAAATACATGTTCATTGTGACTTGCTATTTGTTTCGTGTAAAACTTGTTTTTTGAGAAAATTAATAAGACTCTAAACTATGAAACTCGATTTTAAGATTAATTAAAAACTGGACATTATGAATTATTGAGAAGTACGGCTCATCCACTAGAACATACTATAAGAGAAGTTTAAGGCGGATTTTCCTAAAGAATCCAGGTTTTTAATAAGCTTCGCGCTGACCTAGTTCTCCACTTCTTTGTGCGTTCGATTGGAGTTACCGCAAACCAATGTATTACTACAATGTCAACTATAAAAGTTTTTAAAATAAGTGTTACAAAGTTGTTTTGCATGCCTCTTTGTACACAATTTTAACACATTTATGTGAATACCCTTATGAAAATTTTAAGTCAATGACAGCCAACCAAGAACACGTGCATTTGGCTTGGCCTCTCTGGTCAGACCTCAGGGTCATTCCAACCCATGACAAATTTGGTTCACTGGTCAGACCTCTAACTATTTTTGCGCGTTTTTGCTTGGTGGACTTAAATTTAGTGACTTGGTCAGACCTCGGACTTGAGGCATAAATGAGAACTAAACATGCTCATGACATTATTATATGATTACTAATGTTATGACCGGTCTCATAAATCTAAGAGTTGCATCAAATGCAATTAACGCTCGTCGCTTACCTCTTTCCCTACTTATTACTCACTGGTCAGACCTCTGGTCATAAGTAGAAGGTCAAGTTGGATTTTAGTCTTAATTAGTAAATTAATTGGGTAGTTAATTCTATTAAGAATTTAATTATCGAAAATACTAATAAATTTAAACTTTTTCTAAATGTAGATGACTACCACCGTAGTAAACAATTTGTTATTCAGGACGTTTTTAAAAAATAAAAATTAACTGGAATCAAATTCATGGAATGGTATCGCAATCTTCGGATTGTGCTCTCTGTTGAAGACAAGTTACCATTCTTGGAGCAGCCAATACCTGCTATGCTAGTTCCACCTGCTGGACAAGTACTTCCTCTAGATGTCCTTAACACCCACACTGCTTGGGTCAAGGCTTCGAAGGAAATTTGTTGATCCCACTTCAATGGATCTTGAATTCCTTAGCTTGTGTAAGGTTTAGTTATGCAAGATAAATCCTACACAAATTATGATAGAAACTTTGTTTGATAATACTAAAAATTATGCGGAATCTAATCTTTAATATAAGAAGAATTCTTCAATGAAACAGTAACACAAGAACACAATTTAATTCAACAATAAAAGCTCTAATATTATTATTACAAATAATACGAATACTCTCCTAGTATTAGGGTTACAAAGCCTCAAAGCTACGAACAACTCTATGACTCGTTTTTGGTACTTGATACATGGAACTCTATACCCTAGGACCTCCTTTTATACACTAAGGAGTCCTAGTCGATTTACAATATATTACAAAAACTTAGAATATTCTTAAAGATCTATTCTATAAATAATAATCCTTATCAACTAAGTAACCTTGATCTTTAAGAAATCTTTATCTTCTCTAAGTAGTCTTTAGCCTTTCAGCAGTTGTAATCTTTCAGCAGTTGTAACTTTTATACCAGCAACATTAACTTTCAACACCAACAGTAGTAACTTTTGTACTAGCAGCACTATCTTAGCAGTAGTAACTCTGAGATCATCAAAAAGTCTTTTAATCGTAACAATCCTCCGCTAAACTTGATATTTATCTTCAAAATCATTAAGTTTCTTCATTAAAAGCTTCATCAATCACCAGGAGGATACTTCCAAACACTTCATTGATTCTTGAGTTGCTTTGTGATGAGCTTAAGAAGTTGATAACCCATTTCAATAAAATGATCAGCTTGCAGCTTCTTATTCAGTATATCTGTGATTGTAGCAGGTGTAAGGGGATATCTCTTCTTTACTAACATAAAGACATGCAAATTTTGAAACCTCACAAAGTGTACTCCACAGGAATCAAATAGCTTCCAAACCAACACTTTGCTTTCTCGTAGATTCCTCCACACTGCATCTTCTACATGATGTTCAAACATAGTCTTTAGATCACCCCATAGCACACTTTCATAGCCCTCCTCTGGCCTTGTATACCCATGCTTAGCTTTAACCAATTTCCATAGAGTTTCTAAATCTTCCCTGTCAAAGCTTCTACGCATCTGAATAAAGGCTGAGTACCTCTTTGAACTTCTATTAGCTCTTATAATTTGATAGTAGCTGATTTTTCCTTCTTTAACAATCTTCCAGTCAACAATGCTTGGAGGTTTAGTAGCTAAAGGTATAGCATCAACTGCTACTTCCTCTTCATTAGGAATAATTTTTATGAGCTCTTTCATCTTAGCTGCTTCCTGATCATCATCCATCTTCTGCTTCTTTGTATTCTCTTGTTCTAGCTCATCTCCTGCTCTTTTTGAACTGCTTTCTTCTCTTGTCTTACTGCCTTCTACTCTTACTTCACTACCTTCAACCAAATCTGTGTCCATATCTACAAATGTGTTTACTCTTTTCATAGCTTTGTCAAATAATTCTTGAATATTGGCAAAGGACTTGTTCTTTAAGTCTTTGGGCTTCCATCCTGCCATATTCTTCAGGTAAGTACGCATAATACTCATTTGTTGAGCTTTTATAGGTGGTCTATTTCTCTTTTCTTCAGCTCTCTTAGCAGCAAAGTGCTTCTTTCGTTTCTTCAAGAGTTGTACAAACAAAGTAGACTTCTTTTCAATTGTCAACTCCTGTTGTTCTTGTGCCTGCAATCTTTTAGCCAGTTGATAGTCAGCATCTATCTTTGCTTGAATGTCATCCCAATGAATGTTGGCTTCTTCTACTTGTTGAGCTTTCTCCATTGCAAGCCTATCTTCTTCATCGAACTTTGCTTGTAGCCTTAAAGCTTCTTCTTCATCAAACTTAATCTGATCTTTCTTCTTTAAAGGCTTCTCTGGTTCTATCATATTTGCTTTACCCTTATCCTTTGAACCTTGACCCTTAACCTGTGATGGTAGTTATAAAGATATTGTTGGAGTTGATTCACTTGGCTCTTACATAACAACCCCTTTTGTCTTGGGTCTTGTACTCTTCAACTCTGCCAGTGTTTGAGCCAAAGTAAGTTCAACATTAGTTATTATAGCAGCACTAACTAGAATTGTAACAGCATCAGTCACAACAACTGCTTCCTAAACAACATTTCTCTTCTCACCAGCTTTATCAGTAACTTCACTTTCAACAACCACCTCATCACCATCTAAGTCATTTACATCAAACATTTTAGCATCATGAACATTCTCCAGGGTGATGTCTTCATCAGCATCAATATCATAAATTTTTCTCCCTTGTTTGGATGCATCCTCCTGATCACCCAAACTAGCTTCTTTAGAGGAAACTACTCTTGCAGATCTACCAACCCTGTATAATCTTTTGAGCTTATGAGTTCTTAACCCTCCTTTCTTCTCTAACTTCTTGGCTCTCTTCTTTAAACTCGTAATCTCTTAATCTTGATCAGTCTCTGTGTTCTCCAGGTCAAGCACTCTTTGTTGCAATTTGGTATAAAAATCCATCAATTCCTTAAGTTCCATACTAGGCTCCTCATTGATAGCCGCATCTGCTATATTTGTAGGATCACTAGGAACACTAGACTAAGGTACCTGAGTGTCCTTCTCCTTAGGCCTCATTGATTTTTGTTTCCTTTGGGGTTGAGATGATGATGGTTGAGAAATGATGGGTGTGTGATGAGGATCAGTTGGCATAACTGAACCTTCACCCATTTCTTCTTGAGCTTAAACCACTATTGTTGGAAATAATGGTGTTACTCTCCCAGAAAAGTCTTTTCCTTACCTTCTCGTGTTAGCAAAAATCTTCTTTGTGTGACAGGGTGCAATATAAATCCTATTGTGAGTTGCCATCCCTTCTAGTTGATTATTCAAAAAGACTACCTTGTGTTTATAACTTAAGGATTCATTTTTTATATATTTTTATTTGTATGTGACTTGTAGTTTACTTTTGCAAGGTAGCAAGATGAGCTAACAACAACAGTATCTAATTGAGAGTATTTAGATAATAATATCTCTAATTGAGAAAATTTAGATGACTGTTAATATAAATGTTTACGAATTATATAAGGCATAATGTTGTTGTGTACAAACGCATGCTAGGAATAAATCAATCCTAGTTTAAAAGTAGGATTTATCTTTTATGATAAATCTACTAACTATATATGCTCAGCTAAGAGCATTGTTGCATTACACATTAAAGAATGAGAATACTTTACATTTTAAGAAACTGTGAAGATGAATGTCTGAGAAAGGTATGTTGTTGACTTCAAATACCCTATAAAAGATACTATTATTTTGTCCATACTATGACTCTTGCAATAATATTCCCATGAACAGTAAGACACTAATCTTATTATTCACAATTATGTGAATTTGAAACAAGTATTCGAAAAGTTTACTCAGATAACTATTTAGCTGTTCTTGTAAAAGAATTAGGTGAGAATGTTCGGAAACTTTAGACTTACAACTTGCTAATTAGTTCATGGATATCTGTTTTTGTATTTGATAATTGAGATTGTAAGAAGTTTTTACTTTTGATGAAATGAATGATATGTGGTATTTGCATCATACATATAATAATTGTTATTTCATTTGCATGTTTAATCCTTGAATGTTTTTTTTCATTCTAAATATGTCCATTGTCGGTTAACAATATGGGAATATTGTTATGTAAGGCAAATGTGAGTGTTGGTTATATTTCTTGAATATATGGATTGTTCCCGCCAAACTTATGTGTATTCACAAGGGATGCATATTGGGGGGGGGGATAACCCAAACCTATGAATATTTACTTTTGGATCCTCGTCCGATTAAATGTCGAAAATGGTTTATAAAGTATCCTTAGACTTGTGATGCAAGCAAGTTCTTACATGTGTGGATATCACTTTTGATTATTATGTCAACGAAATCCTGAATTAAGGTTAGTTCATAATAGGTATTTTTGGAAGTGAATGTGAGAGCAACATCTGAAAAAACACTTGTAGTCAATAAAGAATTTGTTCCTTCAATTATTTAAATTGCAGAAAGATACCATGGCGCCTCTCCAGAATTAATCAGATAATTGCATTGTCGTGCCTAAAGGGTAATTCAGATGTTTTTGATTAATTGGTATATCTGAATTATTTTGTATCACGAGAAAAACTAAAATAGTTAACTATATGGATGAGTTAGGAATCCCATAATCTGGTTACGGTATCTGAAACAAAGGGATGATGATTAAGCAAGAAATTAATTAACCATTAAAATAGGCGGATATGATTTTTGAAACTTTATCTCATAATATTCTCTAATGTAAAACTAATTGTGTGGGTTGCTAGGACTTGCCAATTATAGGTATAAGAGTTAGGTGCTACTCCAACTCTCAAGTGGGAGCTGTTGGATTAAGGTAGTCGAATAACACGTATACGTTACGAATATGTGAGCCTATTGGGGGCACACGCGTTAAGACACGAAGAGTACGTTTATTAAAATACGTTAATATATTATTTTATTTATTATATTAAGGATTTAATTCTGATTTCACGTTAATAATTTAAATGACCGTTAGTTACCGTTATATTTTATAACTAACTCAACAACTATTTAAATATGAACCGAAGGGACTAAAATTGACAAAACCCGAACCTTGTGGGTGTCACTTGTTGGCTGACCCATATAGCTTCCAGAAGAGGGTTTTGAGATAAATTTTAGAGACAAGGGATAAGTATTGTATTGTGATAAGAATTATGAGGGTATCCTAGTTAATCTACAACTAGGATTTAAAGGCTATGTCAAACACCCTCCTCCTCATTTATTGATGAACTCAATAATGCAATCATTCGAAACAAAACAACCCTAACCGAATCATCTTAATGTTCGGTTCCTTCTCACTCCTTAACATACGAAAGTATAATCCAAAAGGTTTTATTCTTTTGGTTTGACTATTCCACAGGAGCTATAGATTGCATACATATACTCGTAATACATTAATTATGGATGCATGTGTTTCTGTATCACACGCATGCATATAATATATTAGGTATGGATGCATATGTTCCTGTTTCACAGGAGCTTGTTTTATTCGCAGTATATTATATTACATCCGCTGTTCTTTGTATTCGTATTGGTAAACTATCGAACGCAACTACCATTAGGTATTCGATCAAGTTTACATGTTGTTTGATTTGCGGTTCAAGTAAATAAAGCATACACCAATCGGGGTTTTCCCCAGCAACATTTCAGGGCTTTCCCCCGCGACATGTCGCTGGGGAAAACTATCCCCATCGAAGATATAGGTCCCACTCGTTTTTCAGTCAAGCAATTAGTGCCACGGTGGCAAACTTTTCCCTAGCGACATGTCGCTGGGAAAGCTTTTTTTAAAATTTTAGAATCACTTTTGCTGGGGAATTTTTTTTTTTAATTTTAGAATTATTTTTCCCCAGCGACAAGTCGCTGGGGAATATTTTTTAAAACATTTAGAACAAAGTTTCCCCAGCGACAAGTCGCTGGGGATACTTTTTAAAAAAAATTAGTAACAATTTCCCCAGCGACAAGTCGCTGGGGATAATTTTTATAAAAATTTAGAAACAAAGTTTACCCAGCGACTTGTCGTTGGGGAAAAGTCTGCAATTTTTTTTAATACAGCCCGCACAGCAGGCGTTTTCCAGATTTTTTCCAGAATTTTTCGGGGAATATCATCACAACTTGTACCAAAACATAAATACAAAGTAAACGGATCAACGCAATACAAATACATGACAACTTGTAGCAAAACCAAAAGATAATAAAGCTAAATCGTCCAAAATCCGAATAAATCTACAAAACGGGGATTCCTAGTCATAAACGGGGCTTACTAACTAATATGTAACATAACTAAACGGGGCTTACTAACTAATATATAACATAACTAGGATAGGGAAACAAGTGTTTAAATGTCGCCAAAATCAACATAAAGTAATAATGTAGCATACTAACTAATATATAACATAACTAATCATCACTATCGCCATCCTCATCATCGCCACCCTCCTCGTCATCACCACACCCGCCACTCCCGCTAGCACCACCCGACTCAAACTCCTTAAACATATCCGAGTACTTGGAGTCGCTTCTGAAAAGACTCATCATAAAGTCTACCTTTCTATGCATGCTCTTGAGCGACTTGTCGGGGGCGGGCATACTTGGCCTGGATGTGGCCCGTGATGGCAATACCCGACCCACACCGGGAATGTGCCCACGAAGCTTACCCCCTCTTGCCAACGCATTGATCTCATCCTCCGTGTACTCACCCGTAGCCTCAAGCCTTTTCATCTCCTCCTATGTAGTGACAAAAACACAAGATAGTAAATATATTAGTCGGGTTGCTACATTATTTCTCGATAATTCATTAAAGTGTGTTTTGAAACAAAACTTACATATATGCGGCGGTCCTCATCCTTAGGGAATACCCCATCAACAGTGTGTGTTCGCCAGAAGGTGTCAATGAGTGAAGGGTACTCCTGAGTGTCTGAGGCCTGCCTCTGTACATACACACGCATATAAGATGAAACTAATTAAAAACGACAAATCACAACACACCAAAGCGTATAATCAGATATATATGTATATATGTATGTAAAATAATTATAATGTTTATTACCATCTCATCTCGAAGGCGAGCCAGCGACCGGGATCCCTGTCGAGATGTGACCACGCTCTTTTGCCGGTTTAGCCGATTTTGAGCGGCTCGAGCAAGGTTCTTGGGATCATTCCAAAACTTAATGTACTTATCCCACTCAGCCGCTGTAATCTCCTCGGGACGTGCCCGCCTGATCGCCTCCACATCGTAAGTCCCGGTGGTGGGGTCTGCCTTCCAATGCTTGGCCTTGAAAGAAGCCTTGTTGGTATTGTAGGCTTTTTGCAAGTGCATGTTGATGCCTTCGCTGATCTCTGTCCAGCGGGAGGAATCCATGTGCGGCCTGAGGTCAAACAGGGTCTGCAATCATATACAACAAAACGAAAACAGAGTTAGAGATATAATTTATATATTTATTTAAATTTGTTTATTTATTTATATGATATAAATAAATAAACGAATTTAGATAAATATACACAATTAAATAAATGAACACGATAATGAAATAAACATAAAAGGATAACTGACCCCAATCTCTGAAATGATCGCCGCCTTCCGCTCCTTCGGGACCTTCTCCCAAGAGGGGTAGTACAACGGCACACTCCTAACGACCTCCCCGATGTAATTAGACCAGTGAGCCGCATGGGGACCGAGAGGGTTTAGGGTTTGTTTGTCACCCTGCTCAAAATTGATCGGGACGGGGCCTTTAGCTACCGCGATCTCCTTTAGCGAAAGGTTTCGGGTCTTGTCGCGGGTATTCAGCCTGCCCGCTCCCCTGCCGCCCAAATTGGGCTTTCGTTTACCTTTGCCTGCAAAATCAAGTTAGTGATAAAGTCATAAAAATTCAAGGCAAGCAAGTTCAATATATGTATCAAATTTATGCTTGTATTACAATAATCCAGAAATTCTTACCTTTGTTAGCAAAGCAGCCCCCGCAACCGGTGGGTACAACGTGTGATGGGGGACGATCATCACCGCCACCGTCACCTCCGTGGGACCGTGCAACATCTGCTGACGACATCTGTACAAGTACAATTAGCATAACATATAGAAATTCATGAACAAAATAATATAAGCATGGACATAATATATTTCGACAAGACTTGCATGGACATTTTATTTTCCCGGCACTATTCACTAACGGCTTGCAATGATCGACGAATTTTTGAAGACCGATAAAAAATAATGGTTCATGACGCTGTAAAAGTGTCCAAGTCTTATCATCGAATACCATAACTGCGTTTTAACGATACATTTAGTTATTATATGCAACTTAATTAAACACATTCAAACGAGGAATACGAGATGTTTTGTTCACCTAGTGCAACTATGGAAGGCAATCCTAACCCACTCTTTGAATGATTCGTCTCATATATGAATGCGTATAACCGATTTACTATTTGAGAAAATTTCGACAGCATTTCCCCTCAACTCCCCAAATATGTGTTTAAAGACATATTCGTAGGAGTAAAGGAGAAACACTGTCGAAATCATCTCAAATAGTAAACCAATTATACGCATTCATATCCTAAATGAGACAAAACATTCAAAAAGCAGTCCCAAACTGGGGACTTTCCGAAATTAATTTCTAATAAATTAATTTCGGACGGGTTTTCTATAGGATGATTAATTTCAGACGGGGATTTTCCAAAATTAATCACTAAAATCCTAAAATCCTAAACAAATATACATTGAACCTCTTAACTCGAAACCAAATTACAGGCAAACTTTAAACAACACGAATACATCTTAAAGCCGATGATTTCTTGAAGCTGACCAAAATATTATTTCTCCGTCAGGGCCAGGCGAACAAATGCCGCTATTTATTGAGTGTTTCGACGTTCATTGGACGCAGGCATGCACGACATGCCTCGAAATACCACGACTACAACCAAGATATTATTAATCTAGAGTCCATGATGTCCATTACCAAAGCGACAATAATTCGCTGTTGTGCTAATTTCTGGAGCCTTTGGTCAATGTCTACGTGACGTTGAACGATATCAATGGAATAAGATAGTGATTAGATAGAGAACACAAAATATGATATGGTTATTTTGTAAAGTCAATTACACAAAATAACTCTTATAAGTTTACCCGCGGTAGCCCAAACCATCGGTAGAATGATCTACTGCATGTAGCATATATATATAGTTGCGGGGCGCAAGTGGCGAAGCGTGAAGCACAACGGGAGGATCGATGGGTGAGGAGTTGAGGCACCTTAGTCTGTCTGCACCGAGTCTCTTAGGATTGGAGGTCTGAGAAAAGAAGGTGTCCAGATCGAAAGAGATACTACGGACATACTCTGCGTTAAGCTTGATTGTCGTCTCGGGTGGTGTAGAATGCGCGGTCTGATCTGAGAGATATATCAGATAGCATCCAGCGATATGAAGGTAAGCGGCGGTACGCTTTAATGTGACTGAACCAATGTATCTACGGACTATTTCAACGACGATTAGGCATCACACTAGAACCATAAACCACGATATACCGTCACAACACGCGACAATAGCGTTATTTGAAGACATACACGGGCTCAGTGCAAACACGCACTCCTAACGCACCGACAACAACTTGAGCGGGAGGGGGGTCCAAATTATGCTCGGATATTAATTTCGTGGTAACATCCGAAAATAATGAAATGAACGTCAATGCCTTCGTCAGCTCTACATAACCACGCCGCAATCGAATCTTCTGGCTTAGCCTTTATTTGAAACTAACTTTTAGCTTCTTCATGTATCATTTACAAATAATACACTCCACCGCCACGCGAATAGACCCCCTTCAAGAGCCTCTATAGCGGTAAATGATAACCAGAGTGAACCATAATGGTCAAAGAGAGCAGGAGGAACGTATGAAGACTCCAAGCTCCACAGATTATCGAACCACCTTTAACTGAGCTTTCATACATGTCATCCTCCATTCAAAAGTGGCATTGCAGATTTTGCTAAAACAAGGAACATAGATCAAGTCTTATTGTTTTGCCTCTCTTATAGGGCCAATCATTTTAGAAGTCCGTAAGGAAGTAAATGTTGCATGATTACAGACAGTCATGAACGTCAAGGACCCATTATATTGTATCTATATACGGTCAACTTTGTGTTGAAAAGCAGGTCCGAACCCATCTGTAGCGTTAACACTCTTTGATGTACATGACAAACTTTCATTTTCGGTTCTCCTTGTGTAAACTCGTAACGCTGACGTGCGTCTCAGTCGCGCGCTGCACTATCCCTTCTTTTGCGGTTCTCTGGCCGAGCCACAAGCACTCAATGCCAACTTTGCAAGTCTTGTCTTGCCATGGCGGTGTCTTTAGATTTTATCATATCATTAACAAAGTGTTCAAGATGGCCTCCAACCACATTTTTTTCGATATGCAATATTCAAATTGGTGTCTTATGTAAGAAAAGACCAATACTCATTGCTCGTAAAAATATAGACCGTTTAGGTCCAGTTAATTTCAACAGAACAGATTGCTTTATCTCACACCCCCATGAATCGGATGTTTACCCTTCACACGCGTTGGCAATCTATCAAGTTGAGCCAGGATTACATCCCGGCCAAATTCTTTAGGAGGATCTGTGTTATCGGTTTGGCCATTGAATTCAAGTGAACGCCTCCATTTATAGGGCTTCTTTAAGAATCTTTTGTGGCCAACATAAGTTATTTTGCTTAACACACGAACAGATGGAGTGTCTTCTTTACATGTAGGGCATGCCTTGTAACCTTGCCCACCCCACCCAGACAAACTACTTCGAGCAGGAAAATCATTGATGGTCCAGTAAGAACCACGCTCTCATAATTACTTCTGGGGCCTGAAAGCAATACTATACTCTCGACGCCTTTCCGGTCCCATAAAACCTTCAGGTCATCAATCAAAGGCCTCAAGTAAACATCAATGTCCTTGCCCGGGGATTTAGGACCAGGAATTAACAACGTCAGCATAAAAGAACTCTCTTTCATACATAACCACGGAGGCAGATTGTATGTTGTCAATATCACCGGCCACATGTTGTAGGCCTGACTAAGGTTGCCAAACGAATTGAAACCATAAGCAACCAACCCTAGTCGAACATTTCTTGGTTCTTTTGCAAAATCTGGATACTTGGTGTAGCTTGAGTCGGTTCGTTACTTGTCTCACCAATATCTACTTGAGTTGGTTCATTGTGTTCATTATTCGGAGGAATATAGCTAAGATCATTAACTAACGCTGTCTCCTCAACTCCCCAAATAATGCTATAAAAACAGATCGTATAGGAGTAAAGAAATACACTGTCGACAAATCATCCTCAAATAGTAAACCAAATATACGCATTATATCCTAAATAAGGGGAAAAAACCCCAAAAACATTCAAAAAGCAGTCCCAAACTGGGGACTTTCCGAAATTAATTTCTAATAAATTAATTTCGGACGGGTTTTCTATAGGATGATTAATTTCAGACAGGGATTTTCCAAAATTAATCACTAAAATCCTAAAACATTCCTAAAGGGTTCAATAAAACAAATACCAAACGCATATCCATTTATATCATATAAAAACATACAATTAAGTCAAATAAGCTGTTTTTAAACAACTTTTGAAATAAGCTGTTCTTAAACAGCTTATTCTGATAAGCTGTTCTTAAACAGCTTATTATGATAAGCTGTTTAAAAGCAGCTTATTTCAACTTATTTCGGCATATATGAGCTTATTGTATTAATAACCACCCCGGAGTAAACAAACGGCTTATATCACAAAGTTTTATTGTATTAATAACCACCCTGGAGTAATAACACAAAGTAAACAAACGGCTTATATCAACAAAGTTTTATCATTAACAACTTATTGTAATTATCAAACTTTCATTAACCAAACGGCTTATATCTAATATTTCACTTCCAACAACAATAATAACCACTATATCCGTATAAACTTTCATTAACCAAACATTCCCCGGCGACATGTCACCCGGGATACCAAAATGAGAAATTTTTTTTATAACATACCTTGGATGTGGATTCGGCTCGTTGTCGCTTCGACTTGTCAACTCGGATCGAACTCGGCTCGTTTCACCATCTTGGCTGCGTCTGGTACAAACTGCAAAACCGAAAAAAAATAATAAAACTTAACAAATTTTATAATAACGAACTACTTACAAAGATAATAATCTTATTTAAACCAAAACATATTATAAATTTTTTAACAAAATTAAAAAAAAATATATACAACCAAACCACGGTGAACCCGTCGAACCAAAAACCAAACTTCAACCACGCCACCACCAATATTAGAGGGTTTAGAGAAAAGTAAATATTAGAATTATCATTTAGGAGATAAAGAAAATGAGTTATGTTTAGAAAAGGCAGAGTATGCAGCTGTGCTACGTTAACCGCCCGGTGGGGTGGATCTGAAGGAGGGGTGTGGTGTGGCCTCGAATTGTTTCGTGATTGGTAATTTTAATGAGTGGGGCGCTGCAAAAATGCCAAGAAGAAGATGTACATTTTTTTCGTTTTTGTTATACTGTAAAGATGCAACAGATGTACTTTATAAAATATATAACTGTTAGGGTTATACATTAGACGTTCAACGGAAGAGTCGATATGGTGAGCGAGTGTAGAAGTGAGCGCCGAGACGACGGTCAACAACCGAGTCGATATTGTGTGTTGGTATATTGCGCGCGCGAGAAGCGCCGCCGAGCATAGTCGTGCGAGCGATGTTAAGTTATAACCACACAAGACGTTCAAAAACGGAGAGTCAGATGTTTAGGGTATACTTCGAACCGTTAACGACGAGTCGATATGTTAAGGGTATACATTAGACGTTTAACGGAAGAGTCGATATGGTATGTTATACATTAGACGTTTCAAGCATACAGTCGATCTGGTACATGTTATACATTAGACTTCAACAAGAGTCGATATGGGATGGTTTGTACATTTAGACTTCAAATATCGTTCCGAGTCATATGGTATGGGGTTTGTACAGATAAGACGTTCAAACGTATGAGATCGATATTTAAGTTATACATTAGACGTTCAAACGATGATGAGAATTAGGTTACTAACATTGTTGTGTTCAAACACGAGTCGATATGTTAGAGAGTTATACATTAAAGACGTTCAACAGAAGAGTCATATGGTAATGTTATCATTAGAACTTCAACGGAAGAGTCGATCATGGTATGGTGTTATATATTAGACATTCCAACGAAGAGTCGATATGGTATGTTGTACATTAGAACGTTCAACGAACGAGTCGATATGGTATGGTTGTACATGTAGACGTTCAAAACGTATGATCGATATGTTAAGGTTATACAATAAACTTCAACATGAGTCAAGATGTTAGGGTTATACATTCGGGGGCGTTCAATTGTTGGTGTGTGGTTGGGGGGATAGGCGAACGAGGTCTTATGTTAGGTATATACATTAGACTCAAACGGAAGAGTCGATATGTATGTGTTGATTCCATTAGACGTTCAGCAGACGATCCATATGGGTATGGTTATACATTAGACCGTTCAACGAAGATCCTATATGGTATGTGTACTTAGACGTTCAAACAACGGGTCGATATGGTATGGGTTTTGTACATTACACGTTTAATGTAGGAGTCGATATGTTAAGGTTTATACATAACGTTCAAAAACGGATTGAGTCTAGAAGTTAGGGTCATATACATTCGACGTTCAAGTCGGACGAGTCATATGTTAGGGTATACACTAAGGACGTTCAACACGGAAGAGTCGATATGGTATATAGGTTTTATACATTAGACATTCAAACGGACGAGTCAGATTTCTAGGCTTATACATTAGACGTTCAAACGGACGATCCAATATGGAAGTTGTACATTAACTCAAACGGGAGACGAGTCGAATATGGTATGGTTTAACATTAGACCGTTCAACGGACAGTCAAATGGTATGGTATATATTAGACGTTCAAAACGGACAGTCGATATGTAGAGAGCGTGTGAGAGAGCGAGCGCAAGAGCGCGCGTCAATAAAAACGGAAGACACGATCTAATATGTATATACATTACGTTCAATGGATGAGTCAAGTCGAATTTAAGGTTAATACGTTAAAGAGCTTCAAAACGGACGAGTCGATATGTCTGGTTGTACATTAGACGAGCTCAAACGGACGCGTCGATAATGGTATGGATTACATAAGACGTTCAAAACACTAGTCGATATGGAGATGCACATATATTAGACGTTTAACGGACAGTTTGATAATGTTAGTGGGATATACATTAACGTTCTAAGCTGAGAGTCGAATGGATATGGTTGTTATAGACATTAGACTTCAACGAAAGAGCTTGATATGTAATGGTTATACATTCGACGTTCACGTAAGATTCCTAGATTGTAGGGTTATACGTTAGACTCAACGACGAGTTATTCGATATGGAAGGTTTACATTAACTTCAAACGACGAGTCGATATGGTATGGTTAATATTAGACCCGCACACACACACACGAGGCGATATGTATGTTTGTACATTAGACGTTCAAACGACGAGTCGATATGGTAGGTTGACAATTAGACGTTCAACAGACGAAGTCAATATGTTTATGTTAGACATTAGAACGTTCAAACCATGGTCAAGGTAGATGTTTAGGGTTATACGTTTAGAACGTTCAACGGACGAGTCGATTTGTTTAGGGTTATACATTAGACTGTTCAACGAAATAGGTCGATATGATAAGTGTGTTCATTAGATTCCTGCAATACCCCGCCAAAATACCGCCCCACCAAATACTCCTTTCAAATACTCTGCCAAATACTACCCGCCAAATACTCCCCCAAATACCCTCCAGGCCAAATAAACATTATAACCAGAAAAGCAGATACTAATCACAACCACAAACATATCAAATACTCTTAAACATCACAACCACAATAAGATTGGTTTACATTGGTGCCACAAGCAAAACGAAGCTTTTTGCGTGTAGGTGTGCAGAAGGAGATGTTAGTGCTTCCGACAATCTTATATAACCAGAGAGTTACGTGTAAACTATACATGCATGTCCAAAATCAAAGGTGAATAATCACATGCTTTGTTATTTGTGGTAATATATAAATATGAGCGAGTGAGAGAGCGATAGATGAGATAAAAGAATTGATATTCTTTACTATTACCACCTCCGAAACATTTTGGATGTGATTTTTTTTTATGGAAAGAGACACGACTTATAGAGAATTGAGATGAGTCTCCTGGAGCTCCAAGTTAATCTGCAGGACATTCAACACCTCCAAGTAACTGTGCAGGACATTCAACACCTCCAAGCTATTCTTCAGGACCTTCAACGCCTCCAAGCTATTCTCAAGTATCTTCAAGAAATAGAGAGTGCTCAAACTGCAAGCAATGCGTGGAAAAATTAAGTGTAATCAAGGCAATAAATGAAATGCATATGCATCCGGAACAACATACAGTTAATTCGGCTGCACTATTTCACGAAGTTCTCAATGAAATGGAAAAACTGGATTTGGATAAGCTAGTTTGTCATTTTCAATGTAATTCGTAATTTTCCGAGTAGTTTGTCATTTGCAATGTAATTCGTATGTTTTTTTATTGTATGTGAAGACTTTGTTTAAACTTTTATGATATAAATGTGTTTATGTATAACGATATCACCTTAAAAACTTTTTTTTAATAAACAAATGAATCCCCAGCGACGTGTCGCTGGGGAAACATAAGCGGGAAAAAATCCCGCCACGTTTTTGGTAGAAAAATTTGGCTAAAATATAACGGCATTATCCCCGGCGACATGTCGCCGGGGAAAACTTTAAATTAAATAACTTACTTTTATTAGTATATTTAATTACCTTTTTAACTAAATAATAAATAACTTTTTTAGTATATTTTATTAACTTTTTTAATAAAGTAAGTCACTCCTAAAACGTAATTAACACTAATAATGTTTTTTTAATAAACAAAAGAATCCCCAGCGACATGTCGCTGGGGAAAATAGTGTACACGTCACGCCATTTAGTAATTAACACTAGTAATTTTTTTTAATAAACAAATGAATCCCTAGCGACACGTCGCTGGGGAAACATAAGCGGGAAAAAATCCCGCCACGTTTTTGGTAGAAAAATTTGGCTAAAATATAACGGCATTATCCCCGGCGACATGTCGCCGGGGAAAAGGTCTGAATATTTGGTCTAAATTTTTAACGAGAATTGGTGCCACGTAGGATCATTTTTTGTCGTTTAGTGAGCTTTCCCTAGCGACAAATGTCGCTGGAGAAAATTTCGTCACCTGTTCTCCTATTTCTTGTAGTGCGCAACGCGCGGGTGTTATGCTAGTGTAGAATAACATTTCAGCGTTGGGTCATAATGGGATATGCGTAGGCAACTCTCCAAGCCTAGAGTATACGATGTAATTACACTCAAGTCTTCCCATATGGACAGCCTATTGTTCCGTCGTTTGATGGTCACAGTACCACACCTCAACATGCTTTTGGATATCAACAACATCAACATGTTTTTTGGTGCTATGTCTCTTCATTAACCGCAATGAGACTAAATCACTACCTGGATACCGGTGCTAGGTCTCACATGCAGTTTAACTCAGGTAATATTATCTATCAATCTATGTAAAACCTTGTGATAAATCTAAGAGTGTCATGGTTGGTAATGGTGTTGTACTTCCTTTGTTGCTCAATCTTATTTCCCATTTTCGCAAATTCGTTTGGTCTTAAACAACAATCTTGTGTCTGATCAATAGATTATGAATTTGATCTTTGTTCGTCGATCTATCATTGATAATTATGTTTCTGCTAGTTTTGATCCGTTTAATTTTATAGTGAAGGATCTTAAAACCGGGGCCTTTATCCAGCGATGCTAGTGTTGGGGATCTCTATCCCATTCTTCCTTGCTTCTAGATGAAACCTGACACTTCACTTGTTTTTGTTTCATCTAACATGTGGCATCAACGTCTTGGTCACCCCGCCTCATATATCTTTAATTTTTTGCATACCACGAATTTTATTAATTACTAGCTCAAATAAAATCTCTACAACTTGTCATGCTTGTCGGTTGGGTAAACATTGTAGGTTTCCATTTACATCTTCAGTTACGATAGCATCAAGGATGTTGAACTTGCTCACTCTCATTTGTGGACCTCACTTGTACCTGGCTAGTATGGGTGATTTTCGTTATTACATATTGTTTTTGGATGATTTTTCGCATTTTCTATGGGTATTTCCGTTACGTTCAAAAACTAATGTGTTTACTGTCTCTTGTAATTTTGGTGCATATGTTCAAACTTAATTTAAAACAGACACAGTCATTTCAATGTGACAATGGAAGAGAATACAATAATACCTAGTAATATGTTTCTCAATCTTTGTCAACGAAATGACATCAAAATACGTTATTCTTGCCCATATACTTCCCAACAAAATGAAAAAGCTAAGCGACCATACGGATTGTTGATAATATCATCCCAACGCTTTTCTTTCAATCATTTTCCCCTAAGTTTTGGTTTGAAGCCTTGCCCATATACTTCCTACCACAACTTTGTCTTTTGGTGCACTATTTGAAGTTTTGTTTGGATTATTTCCCACATATAATCATCTTTGTGTATTTGGGTGTTTGTGTTACCCAAATCTTTTCTCCACGACTCCACAAAAATTATCTCCTCGCTCTTCTTCATTCGTGTATCTTGGCACGTATGTGGATCATCATGGCTCACTATATGTTTTGATCTCATCACACAAAAAGGTCATTATCCCTTGACATGTGACCTTTGACGAGTATCAATTTCCTTCTGCTTAATTCTGTTCTATTCCACTCACTTCTAATTTTTAATGTATTTGATGATTCGGATACATCACCTTTTACCTCAAATCTCCTAAACTCAATTTGGGAAACTGCGGTCCGAGACGTGCCTGCAGGATCAGTAGCTAGTTGTGCCACCATCCGAGCTGCACCGTCTCAACATACACCATAACATCATATTGATAAACAGAGAGAATTGAGAGAGTTTAGAATTGGCGGGAAATGTTGTTATTTTCTATTACTTGAAAATGAAAATTTATACATGAAGAAAGGAATCAAATGCTAACTAACTATTACTGATTACAAGTAAATGAGATAAGCTACATCTAAACTATCTAGAGAATAACTTAAACATCACATTCTACTGCAATCCCTTTAAATCCTTAAGTGAAGTAGAAGCTTGTTTGGTTAAGTTGTCTTGATGCTTGACTTGATGTTGTTGATCTTGTGTTGGTCTTTGACTACATTAGTGATCTCTTCTGTGAGAGCTTCTTGAGTTCCATTACCCCCCCCCTACAAGTTGGCAGTGTGAAAGGATCACAAATGCCAAACTTAGATAAGCAGTTGTAGTGAAGAGCTTTAGGTATTCCTTTAGTCGGAACTTCAGTAACTTGTAACCTTGTGGGAATGAAGGTAGGAAGAACATGATTGCTTTTGATTTTGTCTCAAACAAAGTGGCAATCAATTTCAATATGTTTGGTCCTTGCATGTTGTATGGGATTTAAGGCAAGTGCGATTGCAGAAGCATTATCATAGTAGATTGGTGTGGGTCCTGAAATATCCAGTTGAAAGTCTTTGAAGAGACATTAAAGCCATGTAATCTCATAAGTACAGTCAGCAAGGGCTCTGTATTCAGCTTATGTGGAGGACCTTGATATCACAATTTGCTTCTTTGAGGACCATGAGATTAGGCAAGGACCTAAGAATATTGCATAGCCTGTAACTGATCTTCTGGTGATGGGACATGTTGCCCAATCACTATCACAATAAGCAGTGAGCCTGAGGTTGTTGTGTGTTGGAAAGTGGAGACCTTGGCCAGGACACAGTTTGATGTATCTTAGAACTTTGAGTGGAGCTTTCATATGAGTTGTCCTAGGAGCTTGTAAGAACTTGCTCAAAAGTTGAGCAACAAAGGAAATGTCAGGTCTTGTGATGGTTAGATAGATGAGTTTTCCTACTAAAGTTCTGTAGTAAGAATGATCAGGTAAGGGTTTACCATCTGTGAGATTGAGATTTACAATGGGATCAATTGGAATAGTAACTGGTTTGTCATGAAGAACATTTCCACACTTGAGCAATTCCAAAGCATATTTTCTTTGGACCAGACCATGAGAGTTCCTTAGAATCTCAATTCTTAAATAGTAGTGAAGTGGACCAAGGTCTTTGATACTAAATTGTTTGTGAAGTTGTTTTTTGATGTCAATGATGGTGGATTGATGGTTTCCAGCTATTAGGATATCATCAACATAGACTAGTAAAGCTGTGAATTAAGTTACTTTTGAGAGTGTGAAAAGAGAGGTATCTGCATAGCTTTGTTGGAAACCAATGCTCAAGAGAAAAGTTGTTAGTTTGTGAAACCACTATCTTTTTGCTTGTTTTAAACCATAAAGGGACTTTTTGAGTTTGTAGACAATGTTAGGAGGATGTAAGTGTTGTAAGCCTTGAGGTAATGTCAAGTAGACTTCTTCATTGAGATCTCCATAAAGAAAAACATTGTTGATATCCATTTGCTCTATGAGCCAGTTGTTGGTTGTGGCTACTGCAAGTAATGCTCTAACACTCACCATTTTAGCAATTGGAGCAAATGTCTCTTTGTAGTCAATACCCTCCTTTTGATTGAATCCTTTCGCCACAAGTCTAGCTTTGTACCTCTCAATGGAACCATCAACATGAAATTTGATTCTATAGACCCATTTGCAACCTATGGGAATTTTTTCAGGAGGAAGGAGGATGAGTTCCCAAGTCTTGTTTGCTTCTAAAGCTTGGAGTTCCTTTTGCTTCCACCCATTTCTTGTCCTTAGATGCTTGGGTATAGGTATGAGGTTCCACAGACTTGTTGAGATTATGAATGAAATGTCTTTGTTTTGGGGATGTGATGTTATTGTAGTTAATGTATTTGTGATATGTGTATTTGTGAACATTGTGAATTAAGGATTTAGGTATTGTGCAATGATAGTCAGTAAATTTTTTAGGGACTTATTTATGTCTACTAGAAAGTCTAGTAGGTAATGGAGGTGTTGGTGTAGGTGGAGTTGGAGGTGTCATGTGTTTTGTTATAGGTGTATTTGAGGATTGATTGGAGGTTTGTGGTGAGGGTATTTGTTCTTTATGATTAGATTTGGATATGTTTGGTTTTGTTGTGGGTATGTTTAGTTCAGTTGTGGGTATGTGTGGTTCTGTTGTGGTTGTGCTTGGTTCTGTGTGTTCAGTTGTGGGATGTGAGGGAAAGACTGGAATGGTGTTTGGATCAGCCACAATGGGTGCCGTTGAGGGTATGAATGATGGTTGTCATGGTGAGAAAGGGAATTAAGCTTCATCAAAGTTAACATGTTTACTTGTGATTGTTTTGTGTGTTTGGGTCATAGAGAATGTAACCTTTTTGTGTTGTGGGATATCCAACAAGGATTACTGGAATGGATCTTAGTGCAAACTTATCAGAAGTGTGGTTGTGAACATAGGCTCTACAACCTTGAATTCTCATGCGGTTCAGGTCTGGTGGTACTTTGTGGATTATCTCATAGGGTGATTTGTTTTGTATGGGTCTGGATTGTAATCCGTTAATAATATAAGTTACAGCTAGCAGGCAATATCCCCAAAAATAGTCAGGAAAGTGTCCTTGAAATTTTATTGACCTTGCTACTTCTAAAATATAGTTATGTTTTGCTGAGGTGTATTGGGACATGATGTTTGATGGAAGATTCTATGGGTTTGAAAAAATTCATTGAGTGAAGAATTTAGAAATTCAGTGCCATTATCACTTTTTATTGTTTTGATTTGTTTTTGAAAGTGATTTTGAACATATGAGCAAAATGTTTTGACATTGGAGATGGTGTGTGCTTTGGTTGGCATTAGATAAGTCCATGTTGCTCTTGAGTGATCATCAATAATGGTGAGAAAATATTTTCATTTGTTGATAGTTGTGTGTATGTAAGGTCCCCAAACATCAATGTGAATAAGATCAAATAGAGAAGTAGCATATGAAGTGCTTGTATGAAAAAGGTAATGCAGACTGTTTAGAGAGATGACAAATATTACAATGGTTTTCTGTGGGTGGTAACAAAGGGGACATACATTTTATTTTTTTAAGTACAGTAAAGGAGGAGTGACCAAGTCTTGAGTGCCATAGGTGGGGCTTGCTGCTGTTGTGAGGGATAGTTGATGAGATTGCAGAGGATGTAGGAGGTGATGAGAGAAAGTATAAACCATCACAGAGGCTGCCATGAGCAATCCTCCTAATCTGGTCCTGAAATATGCACAATGATGCAGTTAGGATAAGTGAAATTGTAGTTCCTTGTAATAGTTTGCTAACTAAGATGATGTTATAGATGAATGTTGGTATGTAAAACACATTGTGAAGGGTGATGTATTTATTGACTGTGACTGATCCAATGGTTGTGAATTTGACATTTTGTCCATTTGGTAATGTAACAGTGATGGGTGATTTGCATTTATATATATTATGCATGATTTTGAGGGTTGTGGATATGTGATATGTGGCCCCACTATCTATAATCCAAGCAATCTTAAGACAAGTAATAAGAGAAGCAACAAATTTAGGCAATTTAGTACTGTGAGTTAAGAAAATACCATGTGGTGTGTTCTATTGGGAATGTAACATTTGAAGGACTTGGTTGCTTTAATTTTGGAGCTTGTCCATCCTGGCAGAGACATGTGTGTCAGGTGATGTATTGTTCTGACCTGAAGTGCTTGCCTTGTTAGTTTCATCATGTCCCATTACCATATTCACGGTCCTCTTGTAGTCTTGTACTCGTTTAGATTGTTTTGTTGGTTGAACTTTTCCATAGTTTCATCATGTCCCATTACCATATTCATGGCCCAACAATTTTGTAGCATTCCTCTTGCAAATGACCCTCTTTGCCACAATTTCCACAATATACACCCTTTTTAAAACTGCTTCTTCTTTCATAACTACCTTGTGTTGGTCTTTGTGAGGTAGACCTTGAATTCTGAGTGTTTGGGACAGTGTACCTTTGACTGTTTGGGTTGTTTGCAGCATTGAACTTGTAATTATTGGAATAGCTATTCAGAATTGTTGCAGTAGCTGTTTTTGGAGAAATACATTCTCTTTGTTTTTCCTCTTGTCTAACCATGGTGTAAGCTTTTGCTGCTATGGGTAGTGGTTGCATAAGCAAAACCTGTCCCCTAATGTTTGAGTAACTTTCATCTAATCCTATCAAGAACCGAATAAGCCTTTTCCTTTGATCCCTCTCACCATTAATCCTTCCATTAGCACAATTACACAGGCATAAACACAGGTAAGGTGCCTTTAAGGAATCAAATTCATCTCAAAGCCCTTTCGATTTGTGATAATACACTTCAACTGTGCAATTCTCTTGTTTCAACAGAACTATATCATTACTCAATTGATAAATCCCATGACCATCAATTTAAGCATAGTGTTCTTGTAGTTCTAACCAAAGCTTTAAGACTGAATTGATGAAATTTAAGTTGTTGCTAATTTGTTCACTTACAGTGTTCAAGATCCAAGAAATTAACATATCATTGTTCCTTTCTCATAGTTCTCTTAACTCAAGATCCCTATTTGGTTCAGCAAATTCCCCAGTAATGATCTTCATCTTGTTCTTTGCATACAAAGCTACCATCAAGGATCTTTTCCATGAACTGTAGTTATTCGATCGAGTCAATTTCTTGGAGATCAAGATTAGTCCTAGATGATCAGTTTGATGGAGGTAAAGTGGATGGTTTGAGGTGATTTCTTCACTGGTTGTGGTGTTTTCAGGATTTGAAGAGTTTCCTGCCCGCCATTTTTCTGTTTGAAATTTTTTGAATGAATTTGATTGATTTGAGTGTGATTTGTTGTGAATTAAGTGTTTTTGATGTGAGTATGGTGTTTCTTGAATGATTTGTGTTGTTCTAATGTGATTTGATGATCAGAATGATAAAATTGTGGTGGTTATGGTGGTTTTGGGTGGTGGTCAAAGTTCGTTACGTTACGGTGGTCAAAGTTTGTTACAATGATCAGAGTTAGTTATTGATGGTGGTTTTGTTCACCGGAGTGCGGAAGTGCTCTGATACCATATTGATAAACAGAGAGAATTGAGAGAGTTTAGAATTGGCGGAAAATGTTGTTATTTTCCATTACTTGAAAATGAAAACAGAGTTTGCTATTTATACATAAAGAAAGGAATCAAATGCTAACTAACTATTACTGATTACAAGTAAATGAGATAAGCTACATCTAAACTATCTAGAGAATAACTTAAATATCACATTGTGCTACAATTCCTTAAGTGAATGTCGTGATGCTTGACTTGATGTTGTTGATCTTGTGTTGGTCTTTGAGTGCATTAGTGATCTCTTCTGTGTTAGCAGCTTGCTTCTTGAGTTCAATTACATCATATATAGTACGTAGTGTATCTCCTCTTGTCGCGCCCACGACAGGAGACACCAGTCGCCGCACGCCGTCTTTCGTCGCTGAACAGTCTTGTCCTTGTTCATGACACGGTGTCGTTGAACCTATTCCTTTTCCTCAAGAACCTTTGAGTGGTTCATTTTCCCCTCCATTGCGTGTACCTTGGAAAGTCACCTTCCTTGTTCCAGTGCACACATGCCATGTGTGATCCAAATTGGAAAGCTGCTATAGACTCTAAGATGTCTTCATTGCTTTCTTATTTCACTTGAGAACTTGTTCCTCGACCCTCTCATGCTAATGTTGTCGGTTGTCATTGGGTTATATAGACATAAATTTCACAGATTTGGTAACTTGGAATGATTTAAGGGTCATTTAGTGGCTCAATAAGGATTCTCTCAACAACCTGATATTGATACCCCTTTTCCTGTCTCCCTATCGATTGATCAGAAAGAGGATATGGAACGCAGGATTTCTAAAGAGGAGGTTAAAAGGGCTGTGTGGGATTGCGGCGTTGATAAGTCTCCGGGTCCGGATGGTTTTTCATTTAGCTTTTACCGTCATTTTTGGCCTGTGATTGAGAAGGACGTGTTCGAGGATGTTGACTATTTTTTCATGTATGGTGAAATACCGAATGGATGTAACTCGAACTTTATTGCTTTGATTCCTAAAATCCTTGATGCCAACATGGTTAAGGATTTTCGTCCTATAAGTTTGATCGGGAGCTTATACAAGTGATAAGTGTAGAATACACATATCTATTTATGCTTAAAAAGGCCCAATTCAACCCAAAGCGGATCAAAAATGGCAAAAATGTGCTTGTATCTGAGTTTATTGTGTGCAGGTATGGATATGTCAAATATCACAAGAAATCAGTCAAAAGCAAACACGAGAACGGATGAGTGATCAAGAAGCTAAAGAAATCAAAGACAAAGCCAGAGAGATCATGCCTCAGCCTTCTACAGTCAACTGCAGCTAGCCCACAGTCAACCAAAACCCAATTCCATTTGTTTT
>BQNB010010110.1:8740-69557 GCA_026074375.1 Tanacetum coccineum
CAACTATTGCTACAATTAAAACAGTTGATGATTTTAATTTGGCTCAAGCACTTAGAGAAATGAAAAGTACAAGACCCAAGAAGAAATGGGTTGTTATACAAGAGCTGTGTGAATCTACAACAACAATATCTTCACAACTATCTTCACAACAATCACAAGACAAAGGTAAAGGGATATTGATAGAACCTGTGATGCCTATGAAAAAGAAAAATCAAATCAGTCTTGATGAAGAAACTGCTTTAAATTTACAAGCTGAATTTGATAAAGAAGAAAGACTTGCAAGAGAGAAAGCTAAAAAAGAAGAAGAAGCCAGTATTGCCTTGGTTGAAACATGGGATGATATACAAGCAAAGATTGATGCTGATCATCAATTGGCTGAAAGAATGCAAGCACAAAAACAAAGAGAAGTGTTTGTCTATTAAAGAAAGGGCTATCATTATTTTCAACAACTCCGCTTAGAGAAACGAAGATTAAGCAGTGTTTGCATGCTAATTTAAGATGAGCAGAAGAGTAATGGAACCCTCATCAGACATACACCTTCACTCCTAATAATATCAAAACACCAACAAAAGCTCACAGAGAAAGAATAAGTTTACTTAAACTAAAGAACATGGAAGGATACTACCTCATTGATTTTAAAGTTGTAAAGTGTTTGCTTATTTTCAGAGATGTTTATACTAAGCATTCTAAAGGGTGTTTGTCATTGTGTAGTATTGTGTTATGTGTGGTGGGTTAGGCATTAAAGTGTGCAGGTATATGAGCTGTGGCTGGTGTGATGGTATGTTTGTTGATTTTGGGGGGTTGTGTATTTGTTTCTTATTTGTTGGTTGGCGAGGGAGGGGATGATGGTGGATGAGGTAATGGGCGTGGGCGTGGTCGGCGGGGGAAGGTTGGGGGTGGTTGGGGTTGTGGATGAATAGTTGGGTGGGAGTGGGGTTTGTAAATCTTATTGACAAACATATTAAATTTATTTCAAAATAGAATTCATTCCCGTTAAAGAAAGAAGTAAGCAAGTTGATTGCTTATTTACCTTTGGCTTGTTTGGAATCTCCAAGTTTATTGTTGGACTGGAAGATTCATAAAGATGTAAAGAAAAAAGCTCTTATCTAAATAAATAAGGGCTGTATGGAAAGTCTCAAAATGTACATGTTCTTTACGTCAAAATGCTTTATAAAGTTTTGACAAGGAAGATTTGATTGGGAAATATTTATACATAGTCTTTGGTAAAAGCTAAATTTGGAACAATATATTAATACAGATACAACAAGACCAGTAGAAGACTTGGATTTGTTGTTATGTGGTGATTTGAAAACAATGTTTAAACCACATGTAGAAGATGAAGTATGGAAGAATCAACAACAATACAAAGTGTTAGATTAGAAACTGTATGACTTATGTGGAGTACATTCCTTGCGGATGCAACATGTGCAGATTCATATGTTGGTAGAGAAGAAATATCCTTTTGCACCACTTACACTTTCAATGATGTTGGAAAAGACTGGTACAAAAACTGGTATTAGTCACATTAAAAATGTGTGACGATATACATATGGTCACACGTGTTTTTTTGGGTGTTTGTCACTAAAGATCGCGCCACTGTAGGTTACATACGATGACGTTAGGGAGTTCGTGGCTATTTCCATTGAAAAAGAGTGACTAAAACCCGAATATGTGTGACAAATTACTGTGTATCCGATTACGGCACAAGTTTTGGTTGGATTATATGTATTAGTGTGACCGTAAACACTTTATAGTCACTTTTTCTTCGAATGGTGTTTTTGGTGAGGTGTAACTATTGTCGTCCTTTTGGCCACATTAAATTATATTACATATATGTGACAATTTGAGATGTTTTATTTCATGTAAATACTGTGTATTATTGTCTTGTGACTATTTCTTGTCCTGTGACACATGATTATATAATAATATTTATATTAAGTGAGTGTTTGTGAATGATTTAGTTCCCCCCAACACAACGGGGGTTGTTGTTTCTTTTTTAGAGTAGTCACATACAATTTAAAAAAAAATTTGACCAAAAAGTTCTTAATAAGTGTGACCATCATGCTTTTTAAAATGCAAAGTAAATGTGTATTTTATAATGGCTATTGTTCATCCAATAGGTCCACATAAATTGTATTTTTGTGATTGCTTTTATAATATTTAGTCACAAAAAGCAGGGTTTTTTTTGGGATTTTTTTTTTTGAATGTTCCACATACAAAGAGGGGTTTGTGTTTTGTTTTTTTTTTTTTAACCAAAAGTGGCCAAAAGTGTTAATAGTGTATATCTTCTAGTGAACCATGCTCCCCCTCGCCCTTGCTTAAAGTTTAAGTTGAAAGGTTTATTTTGTGTGACTATTGTTCATCCAATTATAACACCCCATGTTTTAGGGTCATTTATGCCGTCAATAAATTCACTATGTATTTTTAGTATTGTACGCGTTTGCTTTTAAATCGTAAACGTTAAGTTAAATCGCGTAAGCTAAAAACGATCATTCAATGTAAACGGGCGTCAAACAATTAAATGTTTACATCAAGCAAGTGTTAAGTAATTATTTATTTTGAGGGAGGGGGAGAAGAAATAATTTTTTATTACTTTGTTTCATTTTATTTTTAGTTGGTTTTACGTTTACGTAAATTGTTTACGTTTCGCGATAAAATTTCGTTTAGGCATACCCGGAACCCTCATAATTAATCTACGCTTCGACAAATACTTATTTTTATACCTAATACTAAAAAATTATAAAATATGCTCACCTATATCACCACTTGGCCAAATTTTATACAAGAAATAAAGTTAGATCATACAACTTGCAAGTAAACACTTTAATAACAAAAACTACACTTACATTATAACTTATATTTTCACATTGCAAGTAATACTTTCATTTTCTTACCAAGATAATATCTAGCACACTTCCACAATTTCATGGGATAATCCCTACTATTTGATGACAAAGGGACATAAGTATTAATCACAAAGACCATGTACAAGTTAGACCTAGCTCATGACTAGTGGTTTTGACCACTAGTCACCCCTTTTTGTCCCATGACCGGCCACCCCCCTTGAAAGTCTTTGTTCTTTGTTTTTCTATCCTTTACCACCTTTATGTATATAACACATGTATTCCTAAGTGATAAGAACACACAACTCATAACACTAAAGAAAAATCAACTTTTTCTCTCCTTTTTCCTCTTATAAGCCCACGGCAAACAAACACCCCCTATACAAATCCATAACTTGATTTTCTAAGACCATACAAGTATTACTACATCATTCCTATGATAACCTAAGATGTTTTGAAGGGTTGGTTAAGCATTTGCAAGGTTTAAGCAAGTTATTGCAAAATTAGGGTTTTATTGTGGATTAGGGTTTCTTGGTTGTGAAAGCTAGGGTTTATAATCTAAACAAGAGTTTGGATTTTGTTAGTAATCATATTACATCATTATAAGGTTATCTAAAACCCTTTATGAATTTACATTTATGATTTTATGAGTATATATGTTCTTTGTAGCAAAATCACTATTAGGATGCTTTTAAACATGTAAAAGGGATTTTTACTTGTGATCATTGTTTTGTACACTTTTACATATGTTATGTTGTTGGTAATATCATGTTAAAATGGATATATAAGTGTTGTACCATGTTGGTTTATGTTTAAAAGTGTATATACAAATTAGGGTTTTTAAAGTTTACTTAATAAGTTACAAGTAAAAGTGTTATAAATGACTTGTTAATATTGTTATCATGGACTCATGTGGATAAAATATGGATCATAGACTTTATTATATATAAGACATATGAAATAAAGGTTTGTGGAAGACTTGTGGTAATTTACTAAATAGAAAAGTACATAAAACAAGATATAAAAATGAGTACACATAGTTATTATAAAAGGGCTGTTGGATTTCAAATCCAAGACAGTAGGTTTGACACTTTATAAAAATAGTACGTCTCATGACAATTCCAAAAAGGTAAGAAACTCGAAAAATGGATTAATAACGAAAAAGATACGTAGTTTACGAGTTACACGTTAATTAAACGCGATATAAAAGAGATTTTATAAAAACAAGTTAAAAAATACTTCTAATATATAAAGTTTAGTATTTTTTCAGTCACACATATTTTTAGGATTCCAAAAAGATAAGAATCGTAATTTTTCAATCGATAACAAAGGAGTTATGAATTACGCGAGATTATATACTTAAATGTATAAAAATACTTTTATAAAAGTTACTGTTCATCTCAGATTTATACATTTTGAAAACATCATTAATATGATAGAACTTTTAATTACGAGAACGTGCTCAAAAGAATCACTAAAAATGGAGCTATAACGAATAAGATACGACGTTTACGGGTTTTACGATCACTGAAACTATAAAAATAATTTTATAAACTGGTGTGAACAGTAAAAAGTACTGTTCACCAGGGGACATGAAATACAAAAAATTCATATTTTGATACATCGTCTTAATACGAAAGCGTGGACATAAGAAACGTGAGAAACAGACCTAAAACGATAAAGTCATGTCCTTTTTACCAAAGGTATATTTATAAACGATTTCACTTTATAAATATGATTTCACTAAAACAATTAGATGGTGATTAGCTATATAGAATTACATATGGTAGTAGTTACCTAATGTGATTAGTACTTATACGACCTATATTGGATTAGGTTGCACTCGATCATTACCGTGACGCATTTTCTGTGATATACTTGATATACGTTCACTCAAGGTGAGTTCATAGCCCCACGTTTTACATGATTTATTTTATAAGTTTTTGGGGTGAGAAACATGCACTGTTTTATAATTGGACACAAGTGGATAAGTTTTACATTATGATTACGTGTTGCCTAAGTAGCGATAACCCTAGTTGAGCCCATTATCATGAACTATCAGTTAATGTTATGAATAGGTCTATTGGGATTGACATCCCTGTTCGGGTGATTAGCTATCACTGGGCAAACGAACGTATACCATGTCGAACATAGGATGTTGCTGGTTAGAACATCATCAGCCATTTATATGGTATTCATTTATGTCGAGCTTCAGTGTCATGAGCTAAAGGAAACGTAATTACATTTATATGATGTCTGCATCTGTTGCATTATCATACACTTGGGAAATCTTGTGGTCCTACAATATACAATTTATTAAACCTATGAATTCACCAACATTATTGTTGACGTTTTAAAGCAATGTTTTTCAGGAGGTCAATAAGCACGAGGTGCAAGGGATACATTGGTGGTTTTGATTTGGATATCATGCATTAAAGATTTTGTCACATCACATTTTGTATATCTGTTATGGGCTAGAAATCTTTGTATTTTGAACAAGTGAACAAGTGAAGCTTCGGGCTTATGTAACAAATACTTTTGTTAAATCTAGATGTATTGGTTTTAAACATCTTTTGGGTCGTTCTATATATATCTTGTGTTATTGATCTATTTACCCCAAGAAATTGAATTAGTAACTATAGCAACTAAGCAGACCTTTACTCCATCTTACTATAAAGTCGACATCATCTTATGACAAATCCTAAGCCGAAAGGCTGAGACACATCACTGGTCGCCCTAGGACAATTCGATATCAAATTTGCTCACCATTAGAGAATTTACTAAATCACTCTTTCAACATCGACTTAATGCCATAGAATTTGGCAGATTTAACGTCATAATTAGTATGGATTGGTTGGCGAGATACTAGGCCATCATTGTTGTGACAAAAAGATCGTTCATGTTCCATTCGGAAACGAAATGTTTATTATTCGTAGTAACGGAAGCAACCGCGCAAACTAGTCCCGACTGAACATCATCTTGTGCGCTAAAGCACAGAAGCACATGCTAAAAGGATGTCAGGCCTTTTTGGCACATGTTACTACAAAGAAGACCGAAGACAAGTTGAAGGGAAAACAACTTGAGGATGCACTGATAGTTCAAGATTTTCCTGAAGTATTCCTAGAGGACTTGCCGGGTCTCCCTCTAACTCGACAAGTGGAATTTCAAATCGATTAGATACCCGATGCCGCACCTGTAGCACAGGCACCTTATCGATTGGCGCCTTCCGAAAGGAAAGAGTTGTCAGAGCAACTAAAAGAACTATCCGACAAGGGCTTTATAAGACCCAGTTCCTCACCTTGGGGGAGCTCCGGTCTTGTTTGTCAAGTAGAAGGATGGATCATTTCAGATGTACATCAACTATTGGGTATTAAACAAGCTAACAGTAAAGAATCATTATCAACTCCCAAGGATCGACGATATGTTTGATCAACTACAAGGACCCAATGTTTATTCTAAGATAGAACTGCGATCAGGTCATCACCATCTTCGAGTACTGGAAGGAGATATTCCGAAAATGGCATTCAGAACTTGGTATGGTCAGCACGAGTTCCAAGTTATGCCAATTGGTTTAACGAACGCACTAGCGATATTTATGGATCTCATAAATCAGGTGTGCAAACCATACTTGGATAAGTTTATGATCGCCTTTATTAACGATATATATTTATTTTTCAAAGAACAAGAAGGAACACGAAGAACATCTTAAGACAATTCTAGAATTTCTTAAGAAGGAGGAATTGTATACCAAATTTTCTAAGTGTGAATCCTAGATTTCCAAAGTACAGTTCCTTGGTCACATAATTTGTAGTCAAGGCATTCACGTTGACCTCGCCAAGATCGAATCCATAAAAGATTAGGCATCTCCTAAGACATCGACGGAGATTCGTCAATTGTTAGGTCTTGCCGGTTATCACTAAAAATTCATCGAAGGATTTTTGAAGATTGCCAAACCAATGGCCAAGCTCACTCAGAAGAAGGTAAAGTTTGAGTGGGGTGACAAACAAGAAACCGCGTTCCAATTGTTGAAGCAGAAGTTGTGTAGTGCACAAATTCTGGCTTTACCTAAAGAAAGCAAAGATTTTATCGTATATTGCGATGCTTTGATCAAAGGTTTGGGCGCTGTGTTGATGCAAAGAGAGAAGGTAATTGCTTATGCATCACGCCAGCTGAAGATTCATGAGAAGAACTATACGACTCATGATTTGGAACTTGGAGCAGTAGTGTTCGCTCTCAAGATTTGGAGGCACTATCTGTATGGAACCAAGTGTACGGTGTTCACTGATCATAAGAGCTTACAACACATTCTTGATCAGAAGGAACTGAACATGAGACAACGCCGATGGTTAGAGTTGCTCAGTGATTACGATTGCGATATTCGTTATCACCCGGGGAAAGCAAATGTCGTTGCTGATGCTTTGAGCAGGAAAGAACGAGAACCACCATTAAGGGTTCGAGCCTTAGTCATGACTATAGGTTTGAATCTCCCCAAACAAATTTTGGATGCTCAAACTGAAGCACGGAAACCAGAGAACATCAAGAACGAAGATGTTGGAGGCATGTTGGTTGAAAATTCTAAGGATCCAGAGAAGCTTAGAACAGAAAAGTTAGAACCCCGTGCGGATGGAACTCTATGCTTTAATGGCAGGAGTTGGTTACCATGTTATGGCGACTTGAGGACTGTGATTATGCACGAGTCCCACAAGTCAAAATACTCTATTCATCCGGGTTCTGACAAGATGTACCAAGATATGAAGAAGCTATATTGGTGGCCCAATATGAAAGCCGACATCGCCACCTATGTTAGCAAATGTTTGACTTGCGCTAAGGTCAAGGCTGAACATCAGCGACCATCGGGTTTGTTGGTACAGCCCGATATACCTCAATGGAAGTGGGACAATATCACCATGGATTTTGTCACGAAGCTTCCTAAGTCATCGCAAGGCTACGACACTATTTGGGTGATTGTTGACCGACTCACTAAGTCTGCAATCTTCGTACCGATGAGAGAGACTGATACTATAAATAAACTTACAAGAATATACCTAAAGGAGGTTGTAACGAGGCATGAAATACCTCTTTTAATCATTTGTGATCACGACCCGAGGTTCGCATCTAATTTCTGGAGGTCACTTCAGAATGCTTTGGGTACTAGTCTGGATATGAGTACCGCGTACCATCCACAAACTGACGGGCAAAGCGAGAGGACTATTCAAACTCTCAAGGATATGCTACGTGCTTGTGCGATCGACTTTGGAAAGGGTTGGGTTAACCATTTTCCATTAGTCGAGTTCTCATATAACAATAGCTATCACGCTAGCATGTCGTTCACCTATTTGTTGGGCCGAGGTTGGAGATGTTCAACTCACTGGCCCAGAAATAGTTTAAGAAACAACTGAGAAGATCGTTCAAATCAAGCAAAGGATGCAAGCTGCTCGCGTGAACGTTACGTCGGCCGCGTCGTACGCCAGTCTTGATTCTCTCGCGTTCCGCTATCGTTCAGCGTTTTGCGTCCGGGTTCCGCGCGTACGTCGTTTCGAGCGATACGTTCCGCCTAGGTAGGCCTCGAGGCGCCGCGTTAGTAGCGTTCGTTCCCCGCGTCGCTACGTCAACGTCATAGCGTTCGGTCAGGTTCGCGTGCGCGAGTGCGGGTTCGCCACGGTCGCGACCGCGTTTACGTGTTCGCGACTAGTCGCGCGTTCACCGGCTCAGTTAGTCGAGTCCGGCCTCGAGTTCACACAGTAGGTCGGGAACCGTTCGCTCGTGTGTCTGCCGCCCCATCAGTAGCGTCCTCTAAAAGACGTCGACCGAAGTCTGTCACGAGGATCAATGATGTTCAGTTCTTTCTCCGAGCGTTTGCCGCAGAGGATCTGGAAGCAGTACTGTTTCTCGTCGACGTTTGAGCTATATAACGATCACCCCAACCAGCGTATGCTAAAAGCTGCAAGTTCCACCTCTACGCATCTATCTCCTTTTCCCAAATAACAGAACAGACTGTAGCACGTCGTTAACCCAAGAGAGAGTCGGGTAGCGTCATTGTACTCCGAGGCGGAGGGGTTAAGGAACAATGGCCTTAGTGGCTTGCTGACGCAAGTAGTCAGCCGATACGAGGTCGGGAGTACAGGAAGGTAGAAATCCGCCCGAGAGTATCTAGCCTCTGAAGTTACACTATAGTTGGAATTAGGAACGTCGTCTACTCTATCGCCCCGACCATTCCTGTCGAGATCCTTCTAATGCGCCTCGGAGAAAACGGTTTTTTCTATCGCATTGCCCGTAGCTGCGACAGTGCGTGGCGACCGCCACTGTGCATCCGTCTCGAACCTTTGCAGACTCCCACACAGAAGTCTGGCTGCACAGTTAGGTACGAGTACTGTATAGTTATAGACTAGATCGTCGTTCCGAATAAGTGTTTTTACGTTATAGCCTGAGTGCCCCGTTATTTCGGCCGTTTACCAGAACTCACGAGACGTTTCCCGCCAACGCCCCGTACCCGAACTATCTCGTCAGCCCGTCTATCGTTCTGCTAGCGTTGTCGCGTGTACTTCCTCCGCCGCCAAGTTCACCGCGCCTCGTTTTCGTCTACAGACAGCCGCGCGTCTATAATCCGCACCGGTATTACGCTCATGTGTCAGACTCCCCGTTTACGGCGAACGCGACCCCCCGACCTCGCATTTCGGCATCACGTCAGCAGCCCCGCGTCGCTAGTATCGCTTGTTTCCCCTGCCTTCCCGTTCTTCGCCGCTATTGCTATGTGCTCGCCTGTACCCCACTATCACCGGGCCGGCGCAGCCACCCCGCGTCTTCTACGATAGCCGTTACAGGCATGCGAGCGGTTGATTTACCTTCAGTGCCCAGACTTTGCGAGCCGAACGTTGAGTTTACTCCTCACCGGGTCCCCCGACTACCGTCAAGCCTCAACGGTCCAGGACGCATTAGTGCCTCACCAACCCGTTTCTGCGTCATGGCAGATAGGGTGTAGAGTGCTCCGGAATAGGTAGGGTCGTTCGCAGTCGTTAGGAATCTGGGGCTATGCGTCTCCCGCGCGTGACTATTCAGTACGGTAACGAAGACTTACTAAATTGGCCGTTCTATAGGTTCCACGAGCTATTCGTCTATAAGTGCTACGTCTCTTGTCCCTCTCCCGCTGCACGCTCTGCGCCTAATCTTCGCCGTCTCCGCTCCAACGACACTCCCTGCAGACACGCGTCCGTCGCCATTGTCTCCATCCGCGGCAACTAATCCCGACTCGTAAAGAGCCTTTATTGCACGTGCCCATGATCACCCGGTATTCGCATTCACATGACATATTTAGCCCCCCGCCCTCGTACAGGAGAGATTTGACTCGATTCTTTCGACACCTGCCCAGCTCCTCGCTACTCGCCACCCACATTGTACCACACAGTTAAAGTTAGCTATCACGAGTCTATCAGAGTAGCGATCCGTTAGGCGATCTAGTCCGCCTGCTTCGACGTTCCAGATTCCCAGTGCCAATCCCCGTACCCAGTTGCATCAAATAACTAGACGTAGCTTTCAACCACTGAAGGATATACCCCGTCGCCGTTGTGCGGTTCGACAACGTGATAACGTAGTCAATATCGGTACGTCCGGACGCTTCTTATAGCGAACCTTTGAACGGCTCCGTAGCTACGTAGTCGCGCATCCGCTGGCGGACGTCGTCGCAGCCCCGTTCGCGACTTGCTGTTATTCCTTTACCAGTCTCTAGGTAGTCAACTCCTCGGCACGCGACGTCCCGCTATCCCACGCGTACCCCGCCTCGCCCCGTTCACGTTCGGCGACTCCGTCCGTGTGGATTAGCATTCGTCTCTAGCACTAGCCCAGATACCCCGCGCCCGCCGACCCTCGACTGTCAACGCCCCAGCCACGAAAGTCGTTAAGTCCGTCTCCGAACTTCGCTGCATTCCCGCGCCCTCGCATTTTCCGCGTCTGCCTTCTCCCGCTCGTCCGCGCCCCGCTACGCACGACTGCGTCGTCGTAGCAGCTCGCCGCGTCCGCGACACCCCCACCCATACGCGGATTTCTATACGCCGTCTATACTACGAACGTTCTACCAGCGCGCGCCTCATACCCCACCTACAACCACGCCGTCGTCTGTTCGTTTCCACTCACCACACGTTCCGGATCGCATCAATGACTCGAACGACACCCGTTTCGCAAGCCAGCTCAACGATCCGAATTGACTAGACTAATCCGGCGCCGTACGCGTACGAGCGGCGTCCGAACCCCAGTGTCGTGGCACCCTAACGCGTCAAGAGCGCAATCAAAGTAGGACTAGGACTCGTATCGCCCCTCACACGCTCGGAGTTAGAGGTATAAGAGCGACAGCTTCCTGTCCTGGTGAGCCCCGTCTACGGACAACACGTCACCGCGGACGCTCTATCCGTTTCCGCCTTTGAAGCAGTCCTCTATCTGCATACCGTCGTAGTTCGTTCTCCCGTCGCCATACCCTGTTTCGTGCGAGCGTACGGTTCTCATCCTCTCTGTTCGCGTACCATCACGCCCGTTCGCGTATCGTAGAGTCCCGAGTACATACGTCGCTTCGCCGTCGTCAAACCCACCTCCGACGCGATCTTCAGTTCTTCCGCGCAGATCGTTTCCATTTAGCACCGTTCGCATCACCCCTGCTCGATCCCAAGCTGCGGCCTTACCGCAGATCGTTGTACCACGCATCCCTCAAGCGCCGTTACGTGACCCGTAACACGCTGATATAATCTTACGTCCACGCCTAACAAGTCACGTCATAGGCCGACTGCGGAGACGCCGTCCCCGTTTTGGAGGCCGGGTGCTGCGAACAGAACACACACGTCAGCGCGTCGTCCCTTAACTAGTTCGCTGTCGTCCGCGGTCGGCCGTCGCGGCTAACCATCGGTCCGTTACGTGTACCGTGAGTCGTCACTGTTATTCCTGTCGTATCGTCCTCCGGTAGTACCTTCCACAATACTGACGGGCAAAGCGAGGGATATTCAAACTCTAAGGACTATGCTATATGCTTGTGGATCGACTTTGGGGAAAGGTTGGGTTAATGTGCCATTTGGTCGAGTTCTCTATAAACAATTGCTATCAGCTAGATGGCGTTCAACCTATTTGTTGGGCCGATGTTGGAGGATGTTCAACTCACTGGCCAGAACATAGTTAAGAAACAACTGAGAAGATCGTTCAAATCAAGCAAAGGATGCAAGATGCTCGCGATCAACAAAAGAGTTACGCATATCTAAAGCGTAAACCGATGGCAATCCATAGGTGGGATAATAGTGATGCTTAAAGTTTTGCTTGGAAAGGGGACGTGTACATTTTTGCAAATGGGGGGGAGGTAAACCTAGGTATGTTGGACCTTTCTAAATGGTAGTAAAAGGTTGGACGAGGATTGCCACTTTCAGCTTGAGCTTCCAGAAGAGCTAAGCATCACATTTATTTCATGTATCCAACTTAAAAATGTGCTGTTGACGTCGCAACCGTTATAGCCGTTCCGTTAGATGGACTTCATTTTGATGATAAGCTTTAGTTTGTCGAGAAACCTATAATGATCACAGATCATGAAGTTAAACGGTTGAAGCAAAGCCGCATTCCGCTAGTCAAGGTTCGATGGAACTCCAGGAGAGGTCCTGAGTTCACATGGGAACGCGAGGATCAATTCCGAAAGAAATACCCACATCTCTTTAGGCCTTGAGGATAAGGCTCACTTAATGAGGGGAGACTATAACACCCCGTATTTTAGGGTCATTTACGACGTCAACAAATTCACTATGTATTTTTAGTATTGTACGCGTTTGCTTTTAAATCGTAATCGTTAAGTTAAATCGCGTAAGCTAAAAATGATCATTCAATGTAAACGGGCATCAAACAATTAAATGTTGACATCAAGCAAGTGTTAAGTAATTATTTTGAAGATAATTATTAACTTTGTTCATTTATTTTATTGGTTAGCGTAAAGTGTTTACGTTTCGCGATAAAATACGTTTAGGCATACCCGGAGAAGGAACACAAAATAATTTCTACAACTTCAAACAACTGCCAGTTTATATCCCATACCAAAGTTTCATCATAACTGTACCTCATATACTATATATATATTATATATTATATATATATATATAATATATATATATATATATATTATATATATAAGAAGCAATCAAGACATTTAAATATCAAGACTTACACTTTAAATAAAGGAAACTACACTTATACTTTCAAGTAATACTTGTAATTTACTTCCATTTTCTTTTCAAATTATTAGTCCCATCCTTCCACAAAATCATGGGATAATCTCTACATTTTGGGGAAACTAAGAAATAGCATGTAAGACCAAGTACTATGATACACATGGAGTTAGTGTGGACTAAACTTGTGACTAGTGGTTTTGACCATAGTTCACCCCTAACCAACATGGTCTTCCCCATTTTACTTATCATGTTTGTAATCCCTAATAGTGTATTTGACTAGTCCTACATATACATCTCTTATACATTACAAGTAGTAACATATACAACACAAAACACTTAAGAAAAATCAAACCATCTCTCCATTTCTCTTCCTTTTGGCCACGGCAAACAAACCCCCCCTTAAATAGTTCATACAACTTATTTTCCAACATATAAAAGTAATCACACATCATCCCTAAGACATACTAAGGTGTTTTGAAGTATTGGTTAAGCATTTGCAAGGTGTAAGCAAGTCTTTGCAAGATTAAGTTTTCTCTAGAAAACTAGGGTTTTCAAGTGTGCAAGCTTTGGTGTTTCATCTAAACAAGGGTTTATATTTCGTTTATTATCACCATACATCTCATTAAGGTTATCTAAAACCCTTTATGTCCTTACATTTATCATTTTATGCATATATAAGTTCCATGTAACAAAATCACCATTAGGATACTTTTAAACATGTAAAAGGGATTTTTACTCGTGATCATTGTTTTGTACACTTTTACATATGTTATGTTGTTGGTAATATCATGTTAAAATAGATATATAAGTGTTGTACCATGTTGGTTTAAGTATAAAAGTGTATATACAAAATTAGGGTTTTTAAAGTTTACTTAATAAGTTATAAGTAAAAGTGTTACAAATGACTTGTTAATCTTGTTATCATGGACTCATGTGGACAAAATATGGATCATGGACTTTATTATATATAATACATATGAAATAAAGGTTTGTGGAAGACTTGTGGTAATTTACTAAATAGAAAAGTACATAAAACAAGATATAAAAATGAGTACACATAAGTATTATAAAAAGGGCTGTTCGATTTCGAATCCAAGATAGTAGGTTTGACACTTTATAAAAATAGTACACCTCATGACTATTCCAAAAAGGTAAGAAACTCGAAAAACGGATTAATAACGAAAAAGATACGTAGTTTACGAGTTATACGCGTTATAAAAGAGACTTTATAAAAACAAGTTATAAAATACTTCTAAAATGTAAGGTTTATTATTTTCCACAGATAACACATATTTTTGGGATTCCAGAACGATAAGAATCGTAATTTTTCAATTAATAACGAAGGAGTTATGAATTACGCAAGATTATATACTTAAATGTATAAAAATACTTTTATAAAACTATTTTTATAAAAGTTATGGTTCATCTCAGATTTTTACATTTTGAAAACATTATTAATATGATAGAAATTTTTATAACAAAGACGTGCTCAAAAGAATCGCTAAAAACGGAGCTATAACGAATCAAATACGACATTTACGAGTTTTACGACAAATAAAACTATAAAAATAACTTTATAACTGGCGTGAACAGTAAAAAGTACTGTTCACCAGAGGACATGAAATACAAAAATGTCATATTTTGATACGTTGTCTTAATACGAAAGCGTGGGCATAAGAAACGTAAGAAACGGGCTTAAAACGAAGAAATTGCGTCGTTTTTACTATCGAACTATTTATAAACGTTTTAACTTTATTAACATGATTTCACTAAAACGATTAGATGGTGATTGAGCTATATAGAATTGTATATGGTAGTAGTTACTCAAAGTGATTAGTACTTATACGACCTATATTGGATTAGGTTGCATTCGATCATTTCCGTGACGCATTTTCTGTGATATACTTGATATACGCTCACTCAAGGTGAGTTCATAGCCCCACGTTTTACATGATTTGTTTTATAAGTTTTTGGGGTGAGAAACATGCATTGTTTTACAATTGGACACAAGTGGATAAGTTTTACATTATGATTACGTGTTGCCTAAGTAGCGATAACCCAAGTTGAGCCCATTATCATGAACTGTCAATTACTGGTTTGTGAGCGCGAATGTTATGAATAGATCTATTGGGATTGACATCCCCGTTCGGGTGATTAGCTATCACTGGGCAAACGAACGTATACCATGTCGAACATAGGATGTTGCGGGTTAGAACATCACCACGGGCAATGTAGGCCATTTATATGGTATTCATTTATGTCGAGCTTCAGTGTCATGAGCTTAGGGTAACGTAATTACATTTATATGATGTCTGCATCTGTTGCATTATCATACACTTGGGAAATCTTATGGTCATACATTATACACTTTATCAAACCTATGAATTCACCAATATTATTGTTGACATTTTAAAGCAATGTTTTTCAAGAGGTCAATAAGCACGAGGTACAAGGGATACATTGGTGGTTTTGATTTGGATATCATGCATTAAAGATTTTGTCGCATTACACTTTGTATATATGTTATGGGCTAAATCCAATGTATCGGTTTTAAACGACTTTTTGGTCGTTCTATATATATCTTGTGTTATTGATCATTGAAGTAACACGCCCCGGACCCTTATTCCACTGCGACCCAATTTGGGGGTGTTACACAACGGCTATCTGAGGGCGGTCCCGGCGGTCCCTTTTATATAAGGGGCCGCCAGGCCTATAAGGGGGCCGCTGCCTAGACTCCGCTCTATTTTTTGTCTTTTTGTGGGGAAGGTTGTATCTGGTGTAGAAGCTTCCGTTTTGGGAGGAAAATTTGACTTTCAAATTTGAATTTCAAATTTTTAGTTTTTTAATAAATTTTTTTATTTTAATTAGAAAATATTTTATAAATGTATTTTTGATAAAATACTTTTGTAGAATTAAAAGTGAGGATTAAGAAAAAAATATTTTCCTGATCACTAATCATGCTTAGTTATTTTGTTTGTCCCTACCTTAAGTGATCACTACTCTTAGAAATGAAATTTTACATTTAATAATTTGTAAACGTTTATTTTTATTGTAAACGTTTTTACATTTTGTTATTATCAAAACGTTGAGAGGTTTAATAATATAAATAACGTTTTTAGACATTATTTGTATTAACAATCTCCTTTTTGATGATGACAAAATATAAACTCATTTTAAATAAATTTAAAGATGTCAAATTATTAAATGAGTTGTGTTCCATTTCTCCCCCTTTTTGTCGAATTCAAAAAGAATGATCGTCGAGTTGTTGAAGGAAGAAAGAAATCGACGATATCAAGACTCCCCCTTGATGTATGCTCCCCCTTGTTCGGGGCACCAAGGGATCGATCTTACAAAAATTGTGTGCTACAAAACAAGGTTAGAAGAACAAGTGCAAGACAAATATCTTTCAAGTTAACACATTGTATTTAAATTAACAAAAGAAGAGTTTCATTTAACCAACAAGAAACTCATATAAATATCAACATCAACAATACATCAACATAAATTTATTATTTTTTTTTAAAAAATACCTAGATCTTAATAAGCCTAAGACATATACATAAACAACATTTGTATGAAACCTTACAATAGAAAGTAAGATAATCATAAGACTAATAAGCACATAGATCTACACTAGTGATTCTGAAAGGTAGAAGATGCCGTAATCAAAAGATGAAAGAACAATTATTTAGGAAGATTAATAATGTAGGAATGATTAATTAAAGAGGGAAAAAGAAGGGGTTGATGAACCATGATTTGGAGGGATACGGGTTGGAGGGATACGGGTTGGAGGGATGGAAGTGGGGGGGTTTAGTAGGAGATATGAACTGAAGTATTTTTCATTTCTTAAAAAATGGAATTGGTGTCCAAGAAAACTAGCAACATGACAAAAACTTGAGTGGAATTTAACTTGACCTTGAGAAGGAGGATAATTTTGTGGAAGGTGGTGCATGAATGAGCAGCCATATAGTATGGATTATTGTTGTGAATCAAGAATGTAGAACTGTTGTGGAGTTGGTAATCATTTGAATACTTAGGAATTGTAAGATGGTAGTGGCAGGAGATTGTAAAGCTAGAACTCATTGGAGGAAGAGGAGGTGAGTCATTTTAGGAAGAGGGAAGATTTTTGGAGTGGATGTTTTGCGTTCCATACTTGTCTAAGTGCTAAACCGACATCCTTCGGTTTTTCTTTCTTTCAATAGAAGTTGGAATGGTTGGTTATTGAGCAAGCCAATGAATAAAGAAGAAGAAGAGATATGAAAGGAGATGAAAAGATGGTGCGAAGTAATGAAAAATGGTGATTAAATAATAAGAAGGATTGGAAATAACGTGGCAAAGCATGGTTAGGAAGAAGAGAATGCCAATATGGTTTAGCCAATTATGAGAAAATGACAGCTTAGGATTAGTAGGATGTTAAGATACAGAAAAAGAGGCAAACTCAAAAAAATTTCCCCTGGTGGCGGTCCCATATCACCAGGCATCCCAAATATAATAGGCGGGGCCGCCGGTATAAGGGGGCCGTTTTTTGGAGACAGGAAGATTTCCAGTTTTATCTTTTTCTTAAATCTAGTGATTTCGACTTCTACCAATATTCAAGAATCAACTAGTTCAAGTAATAATATGTAGTTCTATTCTAACATACAAATCATTTTGCAAGTAGTAGCATTTCATCTCATGTCATAATCATAAAATTCGCTAGTCATAGAAAGATGATAGAATGTAGAAGATTATCTAAGTCAAATGCAAATTAAAATTTGCCACTCCTAGTCTTAATAATAGAGAAATATAACATATTAAACACAAGAGATGATAATAATAATAATAATAATAATAATAATAATAATAATAATAATAATAATAATGTCATAGTAGTTGTGTCAACACGTTCATTTTCGTTTTCCACTCATCATGTTCTTGAGAGCTTGTCCAATTGACCTTAACCTTTCCCGGTGAGCATCTCTTTGTTGAGTTTGATGATTAATAGTTTCGGAGAGATAAGTGTTTAAGTAATGACTTTCATAGAGGAGGGTTTATTTTTTATTTTTTTTTGATGGACTCTAGAGACATTATTTAACGAGGAAGAAATGTTTTGAGACAGAGAAGGATTGGGATGAAAAGATTCATCATCATTTTCCTCGATGAAATCATCCAATGGATGAGATGACGATAGATGATTTAGATTAGAGGATGAGGAGGATCTAGCATTTGACTTATGAGGTCTTTTCTTGCCCCGATCCGCTCGTAATGAGGAGCGAGCGGATGCATGGCTCGATCATGTGAGAGATAATGATCAAAGGCTAGCTCATGAGAGACGGACACGACATGTTTGAATAACCTATTCAAGAGCATTCCATAAGGCAACTAGATTCCTTTGTTTGAATCGAGAATTTTTTTTCCATTCTTTTGAGAATGAAAAATACTAGGTTATAAGGAGTGGATGTCTCAATGCAATAAAGCATGTGACAAAGATAAGCGGAGACATGACCCTATGTCCTCCTAGACAAATAGCGTTTTCACGAATAATATCAACCCAAGGTTTCATATGAGTTTGAATTTCTAGGGTTAAAATTTCGTTTTCACCTACGACAATCATTTTTTTATTTTTGGTATGAGTCTCTTGACCTTGTCGAGGAATTTGAAAAAGAGACTTAATGACTCTTGAAGACGGAGGTTTGGTTTTATAAAGACCTCTACTTGGAACACTTACTGACAAATGGTCAAGAGACCACATTTCGGTGTTGGAGGCTTGACCTTTGAATGGGATTTTCAAAATTTGACCAAATTCCTCCCAGAGTGAGGGAAAAAGACTTATTATGTAATGGACGAAGTACAACAAATTGACACTCAGGGTTATAGGAAAAAGTAAGTTGACAGTAAATACTACTCCAAGAAACAAAGCAGGTACAGATGTGTTTCGTTAATGTCTTACAAACAAGCAAAGCCGATTGACTCAAACTTAGCACGAATATGACTCATATTTTCGAAGTTTGGACTTACAACCCTCCCCTCATGAAAATATCATTTTTTCAAGATTTTCCATTATGTTTAGCAAAGGTTGACTAAATTCATTTGATATTAAGGGTATGTAGTTTCTTGTCTTTTGATGATCTAGACCGGTAGCTCAAGGCATTGTTACCTAGAAGATCACGAACAAGCCCATATATTAATCATTTGTACTTGTTCTTATGTTTTGAGTTAGTGCCTAGTGTGTGCCTATATGCAATAAATATGGAGTAACGATTAACTCGACCTAAAAATAAAATCCTAAGAGTTAACCCAAACGCTCCTTAATTTGATTTTGCTCATCTAAACAAGTCAAAAAATACATATGAATTATGTATCTCGAAATTTGTTCATGAGATGAAACTGCATGTCTTGAAAACGTTTTTTGGGTGGATTAACAATGCATAACAACACTTTTTATAATGTGACCTAACGTGATGAATTTTAAAATAAAATTAGGGTTTTGGTTCAAAATCAATTTTTCAACAAATTCACTAATGTATGCTAATGTATGCAAATCCTATATATACGGGAAGCATAGTAGCTATACATTGTATCCTAGTACTCTTAATTGTACAAATTGAAAGAAAACAATGAAAATCCTCATTTCAATGTTTGGTGTTTCATCATGAACCTAGCTCAAATTGATATAAAATAGATGAAATGACTTACAATTGATGATCTTGTGATATTAGACTTGGGATATTATGGTGATTTTGATCTTCAATGATGTTTATGATGGTATATTTTTGAAGTTATTGTGGTTTTTGAGTCTGTTTCGTCAATGGCACAGAATAAGGGGTGATTGTTTTTTTGGTTTTGAATTTTTTTGTTTAAGTGTCCCATTTTGTGACTTGCTGGTGGCGGTCCCATATTTACCAGCGGTCCCAAATATATTGGGGGCCGCCTATATGGGGGTCGTCCTCAGCCAAGGGTTTTTGGACTTGGTTTTTGACGAAAATTTTATGAAAAGGAGTGACATTTTAATTTGCATTTCGCGAATTAAATATGCTTAAATACTTCGGATGAAGTATTTAAGTTGTCACGACACGGAATGGAACACGGACTAGAATGAGACTAAGAAAAGAGAAGCGAACTAAGAATGATTATGGAATTGTATCCATCATTCCTACACCAAGACATAGATAGATAAACGATTCTCTTTTAAGGGTTTAAGTAAGAATGTCGCAAATGTTGTCGACGGACCGGCAAACTATTTTCGAATTGAGATATTCCTTTCCTGACATATATCACGAAGAAGTGTGACGTAGATTTCGATGTGTTTAGGAATAAGAATGTTGCACCGGGTTTTTGCTAAGGTCAATCGCGCCTTTGTTGTCGCACATTGACGGAACGTCATCGAGTCGTACGTCGTAGTCGATGAGAGCTTTTGTTTCACCCATAGTGCTTGTTTGAAATGCCTTTCCCTACGCTTACCGTATTCGGCTTTTTCGGTATGGATATAGGCAAGAGCTTATTGTTTCTTCGAGAGACCAAGGAAGTCAAACAATATCCCCCATACGTACAAATACTACAAGTGCTCTTATGGTTACATAATCTCCCGCATGACCAGAAGTCCGGCACTACAACACGGTTTCTATGTCTGGTCCCCCATAGGATACCAGTAAATCCTAAGTGCGTAGTGCCTTTAATGTATCAGAAGATATGCTTAACCGCTTCAAGATGAAGTTTTGGGAGCCTCTTGGAAGTGGGCACAGAGGCAGACATTAAACATGATATCGAGGGCCTACTTTGCCGTTAGGTATAAAAAACTATCTATTATGCTCGACACTGGTACTACTACCACATCACACTAGTTCATATCATACGCGAGTTTAGGATCGGAGAGACATGGGGTTTTCATTGATTAGACTCTTCGACTCAAATTTCTAAGCATTTCTTTAATATACTTAAAGATTAAAGAAAATAACCATCTTCCATTCGATTTAATTTGTAATCCAAGGAAGAAGTACAAGTTCACCCATATGTCATCTCGAACTCGACATGGCCATATTTGGCAAATCAATCACACATGTCTTGACAATCGAACTGAATATAATAACATCGACATATAGTTAAAACAATGATGAGATTGAACTTTTATTCTTAGTAAAAAGAGTGTTATCTATCATTTCCCATTTATATTCAGGTTTAATACGGAAGCTTTAAAATATCATACAAAGCTTTGGGTTGCATGTGATAAGACCATATTAAGCTTACTTAATGAAATAAACATGTATCTGGTTTTTTGAAATCAATGAATCCTGGAGTTTTTGCCACTAATACCTCCTCATTAATAAAACCGTATCAGGAATGCAACTTTTTACATCCATGTGAAATAGTTTTAAAGTCTAAGGCACAAGTATAATCTAATAATATTCTAAATGAACTCAAGTCTAGCAACCGACACATAAGTTTTATTCATCATAACTATGCCCCTCTTGTTGGTTGTAGCCTTGGAGCAACTAACCTTGAGCCCTTATTTCGAGAAAACAAGACCGTTCCGTCTAACTTATTTCTAAATACGCCACTTAGTACCTATGATTGGTCAGTATATCCTAGGATTATTTAGGAACTAACTCCCAAACGTGTTAGCAACAAATTGATTTAAATTCTTCTTTCTTCTTGCATGGGCCGACTATCCCACTTTTCATCTCCTAATAGCTTCATTCACATTCTTAGGTTTCTATAGTTTTGAATATAAAACAGTAGAAGTTACTTTGGTTATGGGCTTGTGATCTAGAGGGGTTTCTTTGGTTGAGGTTTCCCTATAACATTTTCAAAGGGAAATGGTTCCTAGATACCTTAATATTGACTATTTTTGTCAAATCTCTACTGTTTCATCCTCAACAATATTTTCTAGTTTTTTCTTTTCGATTTCCCTAATAGCTTTCTTTCACATCGAATCATCAATCTACCAAGGTTGGATGTCTTAAAGGGTGGAGGAGTTCAACAATGTCACGTTGATAGAATTCTTCGATTTTCCTAGTGTGTTTATTAAGAATGATATAGGCTTTACTATTTTAGGAGTAACCTAGAAGGACACCTTCGTATGACTTTGGGTCAAACTTGGTAAGGTAGTCTTTAGTGCTTAAAATTAAGCACTTGCTTCCAAACACTCTAAAATAGTCAAGAGTAGGTTTCTTACCTCTCAAGATTTCATAAGGTGTTTTTCCTAGAATGGATCTAATTAGGATTCAGTTGAGAATATATGTTGAAGTATCTACGATGTTACACCAAAACTTTTATGGTAACGATTGCTCGTTCAACATGGTTCTACTCATTTCTTGAAGTGTCCTATTTTTCCTTCAACCACGCCATTTGATTGAGGAGTGCGTGGAGCCGAGAAGTTATGTGTAATACCGTTGGCATTACAAAATTCTCCAAATTGCACCTCATTTATTCAACTCTCTACCGGGGTCGGTTTCTTATTGAACACTATGAACAACCTAAATTGGTTTTGATTTTCTTACTAATCTTTCAAATTGGATCAAAAGCCTTTAAGCTCGGTTTTATCTTAAGAAATCTAGTCAAGATATTACCTAGAGTAGTCATCAACTATGAATAGGGGTGTAATGTTTCATCTGTAACTTCGTATGATGGATGGATCAAGAGATCCATAGGAGAAAAAAGTTCTAAGCAATCTAGTACGTTGAGACTACTTCTCAAGCTTTGTGCTACGGAGCTTGTTTTCCCATTTTTACAAGCATCACAAAAATGTTGATCAAACTTAGCATAGTTAGTTTCACTAATTCCTTAAGCCAGCGAGAATGAGACTGCATCATTTGCTTGCCTAACCTTCTATCCACAAGGTGGAATTTTCTCAATCGTAGTTAGACAAATTTTGATCCTTAGCTTAATTTCCTAATTTCATCACATATAAGTCTTTCTACTAAACCTCTACTACACATACCGTCCTTAGTGTTGTCACTATCATGTTCAGAGAAAGTTACTCTGACACTTAATGTCACATAATTTGTCCCTAGTACTTAGCAAATTAAATCCTAAGTTATCACCATGTTCTATACATTATCTAATTTTGAGAGAGTCTTAGAAATTCGAAAAACATTTGCCAATAATGTTACCACCGCGAAGATTACTACCAAAAATGACGTAACATCATTGTATGCCTTGTAAGTATAGGCGAAGAGCTTGGGTTGCTCGTCATATGTTAGAGCTTACCGCTATCCTTATCCATGTCGTGTCGGCCCCAAGTCGACTCCAAAGGAATATCCTCACTTGATGCTGAGCTACAAGACACAGTTTCAATCTTTGACCTTTTCATTCATCTCTCTTCAACCGTTATCGCTCCAAGAGCTTTGACAAAAGCTCTTTGGTTTTATTTTTTTTTGGTGGTTTTTAGACATTCATCACAATAAGATTATATGGGTATCCGCACATCTAAAGCATTAGCTAACACCTTTAAGACCGTTCTATGTCATCAACGACTCGTTGGAACTCCTTTTTGTCGATTTCGAGGTTGTCTCTCGAATCTACCTCTTCTTTTGAAAGAACTTCTTGAAGTATCTAACCGCCATGCGTACTCTTCGTCTCCCACTATTGGAATCGAACAATCTAACATCACTAATCTTTCTTAGCCCATTACAGCAAAAGATTTTCTTTCAACTTTTTCTTTGACTATTTGCAGAATCTTCCTTGATGTCATTTCTGAACCATGAGTTCTCGATTAGTTCCTCAAGACATAGTGACGTTAATAATTCATTCGACTCTTCATCTCCGTACCTTTGCTCTCCATCTAGGAAGTAAGCTCTAAGAAACTTCCTTACGAGTTCTTAACTAGAATAACCTTCATCCATGAACTTTAAGACTAGCAATAATAGTAAATAAATCTAAGCAAAAAGCAGCTATTATAGATTTCATCTACGGAAATGAGGAAATGTTCATATTATTGAACCAAAAGTCGATTCTTATAATCTTAGACTTGGCTATACCATTGATGGGTGATACAAAGTTTTCCAAATCTCCTTTGCCTGTAACACATGAAAATTTTTCATATTTCTTTTCTTGGCAAAGCATTGTAAATAACCAATTATGCTTCATTAGTTTCCCAAGTCTGCTTTTGAGATCATCGGTTTGTTTTTCAGAAAAGGGATAATCATCTAATTTGGTTTCCGGATTTTGTACAATAGGTTGAAAATCACCATTGGTAATAACATGCCAAATATCTAGATCTTTTGATTTAACATATGTCTCGAATATATTTTTCCAATAAATAAAACTATCGCTTTCAAAGAGTGGTGATCTTTGCAATAGATTACCCTTTCTAGATAATTTTTCGAATCCATAGATCATCCAGGCTTTTAAAATACAATATAATTTAAAATATTGATGACTGCTTGCTACTGATACCAATTGGGAACTAGAATGGGGGTAAAATAGTTACACGTTTGTTTTATAAATTACGTTTAAAAGTTACTTTCAAAAATGTATAGATCCGAGTTATATGTTCAATCAAATCACAATATGAACAAGCAATAACTATCTAAATGAAAAATAAAAAACAACAATAATAATGGTAAAAGAGATTAAAGGAAAGAAACAGCAAACAAAACAACCGAGATTTTATAGTGGTTCGGCTACGAAGCCCTCTCCCGCCGCCCCTACTTAACACCCCGAGTAATCCTACTCGAGATTTCACTATGTCAACACGTCCCATTAGTCGGAGAAAACCGTTTACCCACGTCTCTCTTAGTATATTTTCCGACACTAACTAAATGTCGAGTTCCCCCTAATCTTACTAGAACCAATCTAACCACATTCACAAGATAATACACACTGCACAAGATCTACCTATCCGGATCTACACAATATCGAATCCCACAACTACACAAATAAATACAATCAAGTTTGGTACTTAGAAGAAAGGAGGATAGATTACAATTAACATACACATCGTATCTTAACGAATACTAGGTGTTCTATTCTTGCACTTTAATGAGAGGAAGAGATGAGAATAAGAGAATTATCTCACTTGAAATAAAGATCTAAGTATGTTAGTGATCAAGAGTTTTAGTAAGAGAAAGAAGGTTTAGAGAGAGAAAGAAAAAACTGAAAAATTTCGTGCAAAAGGAATCATTTTTCCCCCTGCTTTGGGAAATGGACCGTATTTATAGGCAGAGAATCCCGAAAAACCGGCTCTCTGGGGCGGTTCACGGATGGTCCCTTATATATAAGGGGGCCGCCGCCTAGACTCTGCTCCCTTTTTGTCTTTTTGTGGGGAAGGTTGTATCTGGTGTAGAAGCTTCCATTTTGGAGGGAAAATTTGAATTTCAAATTTTAAGTTTTTAATAAAACTTTTTATTTTAATTAAAAAATATTTTGTAAATGTATTTTTAAGAAAATACTTTTGTAGAATTAAAAAGTGAGCTTAAGAGAAAAAATATTTTCTTAGATCACCTAATCATGCTTAATTATTTTTGTTTGTCCATGACCTTAAGTGAATCACTAATCCTTTAGAAATGAAAATTATTACATTTATAATATTGTAAACGTTTATTTTTATTGTAAACCTTTTTACATTTTGTTATTATCAAAACGTTGAGAGGTTGAAAAATATAAATAACGTTTTAGGCCTTATTTTGTATTAACAGCATGCATCGAGGTGCATGGCAAGGTGTGATTAGCATGGATTTGCTATGTTTGTGAAGGGTCTACCCTAAGTAAATGCTCTAGCTGGTAGGCTTTAGGTGCGTATGACCTCGGGGTTGTGTAACACCCCTATTTTTACATATAGCAGCGGAAGCTAATCTGGGGTATTACTTCAAGGTACAATATTCATAATCGTAGAAAACGAATCAAAAATAGTCGTTTTTGAAAATTAAGTTATCATTCATTATTCATCAGAGTTTTACAAACAAAGGTCCCAAAATCAAAAACTCAAAGTTTGAATGATAACAAGTTCTGCCATCTTTCAAGCCTCAGCCAACTCCCATGCCATAAGTTGCTTAATTTACCTGAGATAAAATATGCTAAAAAGTCAAACACAAAAAGAGTGATATTCATAAAGTTTAAGTTAAATAATTTGCATGCAAAATCGATATTAGTACGTTGTTTTATACAACCCCGATATTTAAAAACAATAGATGCATTAAGCCTCATTAATCCGAGCTTTGGGATATATTTGATACGTTAAGCCCCAACGGGTGCCTTGCCAAAACACCCGAAGTTAATTCTAATGGTGTGCAATGGTTTTACCGATATGAAACTGGTATACCAACGGGACCAATCCCAAATAGATCCAATCACAAACAACATTCGCGCTCCACGTTCCGTAAGTAATTAACGGTTCATGATATTGGACTTTAAAGGCTAATATTTACATAAGCAATAATAAATCAGGACAGCAAACATAAAAAATTGCAATCATGGTTTATAGCATGTATCCCCTCGCGGGTATTATGAAATATTTGAAATATGAAATCGAGGCTTAAAGAGTAATGCTTATTTTTCTTTAAAATGCTTAAAGTTAAGAATGAGCTGTTATGCAATAGTGAATGAATATGAAAATGAATGCATATGATATGATGAAAGAATGAAAAGAATGATATGGATGATGAATGGTGATGAAAATATGATCGTAATTTATAGAAAAACAACAAGGTATATAACAGGATAGCCTTTGTATTAAGAACAACTTGCCTTAGTACTATACATAGTCAAGATTGGACAAGTATTTTTATTTATACCACACATCCCGTGGCTAGGTTAAAAGCTAATACTGGAATCTAAGCTAGTAGTTGGATGATCATTCCGTACAGTTCTTGAGTTTGTTAATGAAGTCTTGGAGATTTTCTATATCCGCTTGGTGACGAATATGCATGTCGTTGATAATGTCTCCTAGTTCAGTAATCCTGAAGCGGGCTAGAGAAATCTTATGGTTACTTCCTATTTGTTTCCTCTGGAGTTTGGTAATTTAGGCACGAGCTTGTTGAAGTTCAGCTTCCAAAATATTGAAATCTTGTTGGATGATTACTCGTCCTTTTCCGAGACCTTCGACTTTATCTTCTATATACACAATACGATCGAGAGAGAGTTCTCCTAAATAATTCATAATTTCTTCGATTTGTTCCTCATGATGCTCTATACTTGTCTTTCGAGAGCTTTCACAAATAACTTATACGTATCTTTTACAAAAATATCTCATTCATATCATATAAGCAGTACTAACTTGATCTAACAGTCTTAACTTGAGCAACATCAATATTAACTAACACTGGCAGTAGTAACTTTTGTGCTAGCAGTACTAACTACTTAGAATATAACTTGATGTTCATCTTCTGAATCTTTAAGTTTCTTGATTAATAGATTTATCTTCACTATGAGGATGCTTCCAAACACTTCATTGATGCAAGCATTCATCGACCTGGCTAAGTTGCTTGCAATATTCTTTTCGTAAAGGAAATGCCAACAGCAGGCCTTAGGGCTATTGTGTAACACCCCTATTTTGGAAATATAATAGCGGATGCTAATCTGGGGTATTACTTCATGAATCATAGACACAATCATAGAAAATGAATCAAAAGAGACGTTTTTAAAAGATACGTTATCATTCATTTAAAATCAGAGTTTTACAAAGGCAGGTCCCAAAATCTAGAAACATAAAATGTGAATGATAACAAGTTTTAGCCATCTTCAAGTCCATGCCACTCCATGCCATAAGTTGCTCAATTACCTGGGATAAACATGCATAAAAAGGGTCAACACAAAGGTTGAGTGAAATTCATAGGTTTGAAATGTAATAGTTGAATACAAGTTATCATAATGGAAATATTTGCATTGCAGGGACAATTATCATGGAGAACATTATTATCATGGAGAACAGTATTATCATGGAGAACATTATTATCATGGAGAACAATATTATCATGGGGAACAATATTATTATGGAGAGCAGTATTATCATGGAGAACAGTATTATTACCCTAAACTCATGAACCACATATTTAACTTAATAGAACCGGGAACCTTTACCAGAAGATATACTAGGAGTCACTATCCAATAGGGAACTATGCCCCCCAATGGAAAAGGTAATAACTATGCCAGGGTTAAGCCCCCACCCTTCAGGTCACCAAAATATAGTGCGATTTGGCTACCCTATTGATTGGGTATACAATTAGGAGTGAGTCGTCAAAACCTGACCCACTAATAGGATAATATCTATACCCTACCCATATAGAATTGTGTCGCGTTTACTCCGTAAGACCATTAATGGGTTCAGGATATGGAAATAATGGCACCCTATAAGCTACATAGCCAATAATATATCTAGATATCTATAACATTAGGAAAAAAAAACACTGTGCATTTAATGGTAAAAACAATCATGTTAATCAATCATAGTTTTAAAAGCATGTAATCCCCTCGGGTGTTTATGACAAACATTCAAGAGATTAAAAAGCAGGCTATGCACTCACCTTAACAGGTAAATTTGATTAACGGCAAAAGTATATCAAAGGAAAGGCGTCTCTATGGTAGTACGACGTTATCTACTTGGGCGGAAAGTATATCAACTTGAAAGAAAGCAGCTTCGTCACGTAACCTGGGATAATATGTCGAGTCTTAAGAAGATTGTACTCTAGAACTTTGATTCTAAGAGTTTAATATTGTTTAATAGTTATGATTGGAGAGTTTGGAATTATTGTATTACACCGTTCGGGCCATCATAATTCAGAGGTCATTCAGTAAACGTTTGAGGAGCTAGGGCAATTTAAATCGTAAACCCAACAACTCAGTCAAAACGTAATACCAAGATGAAACCCCTTAATATGAAGCTCCTTAGTATTGTGGTATGACATAGATTCAGGACAGGATTTTTAAAAAGCACATCGATGATGAATTTTATAATAGCTATAACATAATCGGTTTTAAGCGTTTTGCTCAATAACTGGAAATGATAAGCACGTCAAGCGTTAATTAAAGTTATGTCTTATAAGGTTTTGAACACATTTTTACACTTTTTCAAAATGTTACATTTTAGACCCTTAAGAATGAAAAATGGCAAAATATTACCCTTTAGAGTTTTCAGTCTTTACAAGTGTTGGTCCTCTAGTTTAAAAAGATGTAACAAAGTAAACCTTGACTTTGGAAAGTGACATAATAGACCCCTATAGTTATAACTTTGATAAAATGACATGTTCAGCCCTTTTAAGTTATAAGTTTCAAGAAAGATATATAAATTACCCCTGCATGGAATACTTTTACAAAACAAGTCCAAAACGCCATGCAAGCTTATTTTAAGATTCCAAATGATATTTTCAGGTGATAGCTTATTAATATAAGTTAAAATAAGAAGTTTTAACGTAACAAAAGTTCAAAATAACGATTCGTTAAGCCGAAAATCAAAACGGGTCAAATTAGGGTTTTGAAACGAAAACACGTAGGTTTTTAATTCAAATTCTTTCAATAATCAATAAATTTGTTATATTAACATTAGTTAAGATAGATTATAACAATATTTAGCCATTATAACATTTAGATTTAAGAAAAACAAGAAATTAGGGTTTATGGGTCGCGGGTTGAAGTTAGGGTTCGTTTAGGGTTTTCTAGGTTTAATTATTGTATATTATTGTTAAAATGATGAAATGATGATGGAATGTGATTTTTAATGTTGTAATTCATGTATTTACAACTTATTTGAGTAATGGTTTGGGTTTACAATGAATAAAAATAAAGAAACATGTCATGGTTTGGTATTTAGCTCGGGTTAGGGTTTCTAGGTTTTATTTCATGAAATCTTATGAAATTGAGAAGGATGATCAATGTAAAGACGTGCATGACTTCTTGTAACTTGTATCTTTATTATTTGTACAAGTTTTACTATAAAAAACGAGTAAAACGGCTATTTTTGGATATCATGCATTAATGACTTATACATTATGCATTAAAGGACTTGTACTGCATATTTTAAAAGAAAGTATAATACAAATGAATTTATATTTAACTTGTATATATGCCTTTTATTATCTGTACATTCACTTTAGATTTAACTATCAATGAAATTAGGGTTTAGAGGTACTAAAGATAAATGTTTAAAGCTAACTTGTATTATAGTCAGAGAAAAACAACGTTAAATAGATAACGACAAGTTATAGAGGAATATAGATTAATTACTTGACATATTAATGATGTTTACATGATGTAAACATAGATAGAAATAGGCATAGGTCATTTGCGAGAGCTTGTTTACTTGTTATGATACATAGTTGGCATGAAATAAAGCAAAAAATTTCCTATGAAAATGATCATAGTAGAAATTACATTGATGAAAATTGCGGGTTGTTATAGTCTCCACTCCTTAAATAAATCTCGCCCCGAGATTTAGTTAAAAGTTGTAGTAGTATTGTTTTGGAATAGATGTAGTACTAAGGGCCATGAATTTGATCTTATGTTAGGCTAAACAAGGTCAAAAGTTCCACATATGGATCATTATAATTATGTGCGCCACCATAAATACTAATTTCCTTCATTCACATGTCTACTTATTTCCAAGACCACACATCTTGATGACAGTTAATAAAATTTCTCCAGATCCTGATATATCTTGTCAGAACCTGGGTGGATGGAATACTTCGATTTATAGGACCTGTGGGTTATAGGCCTACCACACTTCCGCTGCGCCATTCTGATCGTAAAGAATCGTTATCCATTAACCTTTAAAAGTCAACATCGAATAAGAATGCTATCACAAGTCTTTGTCAAAATTTTCATACCTAGTGGTATTGAAATCATTTGACATTGTATAGATTCTTGTGTGTTTCCTTGTTATTACGTTGCGGGATATAAAATAAAGTTTTAGAATACAGAGATCATGGAATGAGTGATTTAATAGGAGGCTTAGTGTTTAAAGGTTAGAGAAAATTGGATAGTAAAAGAATTATAGTAATCCTGGATAAAGATATGAGTCATCGTATTACAAGATATAGGATAGACAAATACAAAATTAGTATTATGAAACAACGAGGTATAATGGAATCACCACTGTATAAATAACTTGTCTATATAATTTACATAGCAAATTTTGACAAGTGTCATTATTCATACATTTAGTGGTTGGATTCTATAAAATGACATAGATCTAGTCTGGTGGTTTTCCCTTGTCGTTTTTGAGTTCTTGGATCTTGTTTAGAAGACTCTGGATATCCTCAATGATTATTTCTAGAGATGAATATTATAACAAGTATCTGACTCATCAGGTTTCTCGAGGACTGGTTTACTTCCCAGTGGTCGTCGTATGATCCATAATAAGTTATCTAACTTTGCCAAGATAGATTTATCAAAGAAATAGTCCGGTGGTGGTGTAGTTGACCTAACCGGTGATGAAGATCCTACTGATGAAGATGGAGATATAGGTGTTTCAGCGTCTTTAGGTGTTGAAATCTTTTTGGAAGGAAAGAAATGTCAAGAATCAAACATTGGTGATAGTGATAATACTGGAGATTGTAACACCCCCATTTTGGTAATATAGCAGCGGAAGCTAATCTGGGGTATTACTTCATGAATCACAGACACAATCATAGAAAATGACTCAAAAGAGACGTTTTTAAAAGATACGTTATCATTCATTTAAAATCAGAGTTTTACAAAGGCAGGTCCTAAAATCTAGAAACATAAAATGTGAATGATAACAAGTTTTAGCCATCTTCAAGTCCATGCCACTCCATGCCATAAGTTGCTTAATTACCTGAGATAAACATGCTAAAAAGGGTCAACACAAAGGTTGAGTGAAATTCATAGGTTTGAAATGTAATAGTTGAATACAAGTTATCATAATGGAAATATTTGCATTGCAGGGACAATTATCATGGAGAACATTATTATCATGGAGAACAGTATTATCATGGAGAACATTATTATCATGGAGAACAGTATTATCATGGGGAACAGTATTATTATGGAGAGCATTATTATCATGGAGAACAGTATTATCATGGGGAGCAGTATTATCATGGAGAACAGTATTATTACCCTAAACTCATGAACCACATATTTAACTTAATAGAACCGGGAACCTTTACCAGAAGATATACTAGGAGTCACTATCCAAAGAGCTATTAAAGAGATATTGGGAGATACTACCCAAAGAGATATTGAAGAGATATTGGGAGATACTACCCAAAGAGATATTGAAGAGATATTGGGAGATACTACCCAAAGAGATATTGAAGAGATATTGGGAGATACTACCCAAAGAGATATTGAAGAGATATTGGGAGATACTACCCAAAGAGATATTGAAGAGATATTGGGAGATACTACCCAAAGAGATATTGGGAGATGCTACCCAAAGAGATATTTTCATGTATTTAGGCAATAATATATCAGGATAGCATACAGTTTAGAAAACACTTGTATTTATAGTTTATAACAGGTATCACGGGTTTGTAAAGTATTCAAAAGATTAAAATGTGAGGTTATGAACTTAGTAAGTCTTTGAAAAGTAATTACATTGTTATAAGATAAACGAGTATGTAAAAGAGTTTGTAAACAAGCATGTATCCCCCTCACATGTTTATAAAACATGTAAATAAGTAAAAGCGAGGCTATGAACTTCACCTTAACTGGGAAATCTGATTGATGGCAAAAGTATATCAAATGAAATGCGTCTGTATGATAGTACGATGGTATCTACCTGGCAGGAAAGTTCAGTATATCAATTGAAAGAAAGTAGCTTCGTCACGTAACCTGGGATAATATGTCGAGTCTGAGTTTGATTGAATATGTTTTACATTATAATGAATATCATCTTTGATTGAATTATTATGAAGTATTGTATCACCGTTCGGGCCATCATAATTCAGAGGTCATTCAGTAAACGTTTGAGGAGCTAGGGCACTTTAAATCTTAAACCCAACAACTCAGTCAGAATGTAATACCAAGATGAAACCCCTTAATATGAAGCTCCCTAGTATTGTGATGCGATATAATTAGTTTTAAGCGTTTTGCTTGATAACTGGAAATGATAAGCACGTCAAGCGTTAATTAAAGTTATGTCTTATAACGTTTTGAACATATTTTTATACTTTTTTAAAATGTTACATTTTAGACCCTTAAGAATAAAAAATGGCAAAATATACCCTTGGAGTTTGCACTTTTACGAGTTTGGTCCTTCAACTTTAAAAGATATACCAAGTAAACCTTGTACTTTAAAAAGTAACTTAATAGAACCCTAAAGTTATAACTTTGATAAAATGACATTTTTAGCCCCTTTAGTTATAAGTTGCAGAAAGTTACGATATATACCCCTTGCATGGAATACTTTTGCAAAACAAGTTCGAATTGCCATGCAAGCTTATTTTTAACATTCCAAAAGACATTTGCAGGTTATAGATTATTAATATAAGCTTAAATATGAAGGTTTAACAAAACAAATGTTTAAAATAACGATTCGTTAAGCTAGGAAGCAAAACGGGTCAAATTAGGGTTTCATAACAACAAAAACGAGTAGGTTTTAATTTCAATTCTTCATACTTAACAAAGTACTTATTAAAATGTTAGATCAACATATTAGAATAGAATATAACAATAGTTTACCAGATAGCTATAGATTAAGTAAAAACATGAAATTATGGTTTCATGCGCTTCGTTTGATCAAAAAGGTAAAACACTATGATGTTATTTATGAGTTCAAAAGCTATTACTAAGAGTTTTAAGTATGATCATATGAACATTATAAGTGTATGAAAACAGATTGTAAGCTTATGGAACTTGGTTTATGAAGCTTAAGCTGGAAACGGGTCGAAATCAGGACTATTAACTTACGTACGCCTAGATAATTGACTTCGGGGCTTCATTGCTTGGTTTCTTTTTTGCTTCACATTCTGCATCCTTGAGACTGTCTAGGACCTTCTTGAGCAAAGAGTTGCTGCTATTATGGTTATAAAAGAAGAATGGGGGGATGAATGAGAATGAGGGGTTTACCCTCCTATTTATAGTCCGAACTCAACTTGGAGGCCAAGAAACTTAGTGCCTAAGATTAGGACAGGTGGGGGTGATGTGGAGAGGCTAGGTACTTAGTTGGAGAGGCTAACATGTGAGTATGCAATGCTAGGATGCAAAGGTGAAGTTGTGGAGGTGTTTGTGTGTCGCGGCTAAGATGAAGCCAACAAGGAGGTTAAGCACTTGTTTTGTGCAATAGGAACTCAATAGAGCCTTGTAAGCTGCTTATAAGAGAAGGGGGTGAGTCATTAAGGTACTTGGATGCAAAGCTAACTCTTGAAATGGGTCAAAATGAAAGGAAAGAAGCGGCGGGTTCAATAGGGCTTATTAGGGCTCGAATTGTCTTGAGGTACTTGTAAGCAGCTTACAGCTGAAGTAGCATGGTCATCAAGGTGCTTGATCACATGGTTGATTGATAAATGGGTCAAAATAAGCCAAAAATGGGTCGCGGGTTTTCTAGGGCTCGAATAGGGTTTTCTTGTTTGATTTTCGAGTACATTGGATTAATAATGATAGGTTAAGGATTACAAGACTTATATTAAGGGTTTACAACAAGATTTGATTAGTGGTTTGCGTTTAAAATGGGTAAAAATGAGTAAACAGGTCAAAAGTTCAAATTAGGGTTCGATTAGGGTTTTCTAGATTTAATTCTTGTACATTGTTGTTAAAATGGTGAAATGATGATGGAATATGATTGATAATGTTGTAATTTAAGTTATTACAACTTATTTGAGTGTTGGTTGAGGTTCAAAACGGATAAAAATCAATAAACGGGTCACGGTTTACTATTTAGCTCGGGTTAGGGTTTCTAACTTGGATTTCTTGTAATTTCATGAATTGAGAATGAATATAGAATGTAAATGAAGTGCATGACTTGCTTGTAACTTGTACTTGATAGATTGTACAAGATTACTTAGAAAAACAGAGGTAAAACGGCTATTTTGAATATCGTGCATTAATGACTTATACATTATGCTTTAAAGGACTTGTACCTTATTTTAGAGGGAAAGTATATTCAAATGAGATGTTATATTACTTGTACATATGCTTTAGATATTAACCTTTAATGAAATTAGGGTTTTAGAGGTATACGATAATGGTTTAAAGCCTGTTTTGATATAACGTTATATAACGTATCCATGGTACCATATATGAGTAATGTAACTTGTAAAAATGTTTACTATAAGATATTGTATTGATATTTATAGATGTATTTCTTGACAAAAATTTAGATAGGCAAGACATAGTAGTTTGTCGAGACGCTCGTACACTTAAGTTATGCAATTATACTTTGCATAATAAGAGATTAAAGCAAAAAAATTATCCACGTGAATAAGTCGAACTTACATTGATGAAATACTGTAAAAATCACGGTGTTATAGTCTCCATCCCTAAGAACTCTCGGACGAGATTTAGATGAATGTTAAAGTGAGATTAGGTAATAGATAGGAATACTTAGCACAGAACTTGATTTTCATGTTAGGCTAATCAAGGTTACAAGTTCACTTATGTGATGCAATTTATAATTATGTATGCGCACCAAAATTATAATTGCTCCTTTCACAGTCTACTAATTTCCCAAGACCACATCTCTGATGACACAGCCAATAGAATTTTTTCCAATCCTGAATATAATCTTGTCAACACCCTGGGTGATATACTACTTCGATTATATGAAACCAGGAAATGATATGTACCTACCACGCTCTTAAGATTCGTCCGCGCTAATGAGGCCAAACACTCTGATGCTGCGCCACTCTGATCGTAAAGAATCATTATCCATTAACCTTTAAAAGTCAACATCGAATAAGAATGCTATCACAAGTCTTTGTCAAAACTTTCATACCTAGTGGTATTGAAATCATTTGACATTGTATAGATTCTTGTGTGTTTCCTTGTTATTACGTTGCAGGATATAACGGAAAATTTTAGAATACAGAGATCATGGAATGAGTGATTTAATAGGAGGCTTAGTGTTTCTAGGTACAAAGGTTTGAGAAAATCGGATAGTAAAAGAATTATAGTAATCCCGGATAAAGATATGAGTCGTCATATTACAGGATATAGGGTAGACAAATACAAAACTGGTATCATGAAACAACGAGGTATAATCGAATCACCACTGTATAAATAACTTGTCTATATAATTTACGTAGCAAATTTTGACAAGTGTCATTATTCATACATCTAGTGGTTGGATTCTAGAAAATGACATAGATCTAGTCTGGTGGTTTTCCCTTGTCGTTTTTGAGTTCTTGGATCTTGTTTAGAAGACTCTGGATATCCTCAATGATTATTATAACAAGTATCTGACTCATCAGGTTTCTCGAGGACTGGTTTACTTCTCAGTGGTCGCCGTATGATCCATAATAAGTTATCTAACTTTGTGAAGATAGATTTATCAAAGAAATAGTCTGGTGGTGGTGTAGTTAACCTAACTGGTGATGAAGATCCTACTGATGAAGATGGTGATATAGGTGTTTTAGTGTCTTTAGGTGATGAAATCTTCTCGGAAGGAAAGGAATCTCGAGAATCAAACATTGGTGATAGTGATAATACTGGAGATGGTGGTAAAACAGCTGGTAGAGCAATAATAACTTGGGGAGGTGGAATATCATCATTTATATCACAATCAGAGGGAAGGATAGTAGAGTGAGGGGACGAAGTAACAACCCAGTAGTAAATAACATAAGTTACTTATATAATAGTATAATAGTTATGTATTTTTACATACTATTCGAAAAAATTAGTGGCATCTTCACAATTCATGGAATGTAGTGGTATGGAGGACATTGATGTCAAAAGAAAAGTAGTTATAGTTAAGGTTTTACCCTTGTTCTCTATAACCGTGAGCTCTGATACTCGGGAGTAGACATAATTCTGTATAACAACTCAGTGTAAATTAACATAAGTTTATTTAATATAAAAAATATAGTAGTTATGTATTTTTACATACTATTCGGAAAAAGTAGTAGCATCTTTACAATTCAGGGAATGTAGTGGCACGGAGGACATTGATGGCAAAATAAAAGTAGTTATAGCTAAGGTTTTACCCTTGTTCTCTATAATCGTGAGCTCTGATACCAATCTGTAACACCCCATTTTGATAATATAGCAGCAGAAGCTAATCTAGGGTATTACTTCATGAATCACAGACAAAATCATATAAAACGACTCAAAAGAGACATTTTAAAAGAAAGAGATATTGGGAGATACTACCCAAAGAGATATTGAAGAGATATTGGGAGATACTACCCAAAGAGATATTTTCATGTATTTAGGCAATAATATACCAGGATAGCATACAGTTTAGAAAACACTTGTATTCATAGTTTATAACAGGTATCACGGGTTTATAAAGCATTCAAAAGATTAAAATGTGAGGTTATGAACTTATTAAGTCTTTGAAAAGTAATCACATTGTTATAAGATAAACGAGTATGTAAAAGAGTTTGTAAACAAGCATGTATCCCCCTCGCGGGTTTATAAAACATGTAAATAAGTAAAGGCGAGGTTATGAACTTCACCTGATAGGTAGTTGTAATAAATATTCCAAAATGTAAGCTGACGACCTTATCACAATCTTAACAGGGAAGGTTGATATAGCAAAATGATAGTAAACTGCCACGCCACGCAACCTGAGTAAATATGTCAAGTCTTAGGAAGATTGTACTCTAGAACTTTGGTTCTAAGAGTTTAATATTGTTATGAGTTTGATTGGAGAGTTTGGAATTATTGTATCACCGTTCGGGCCATCATAATTCAGAGGTCATTCAGTAAACGTTTGAGGAGCTAGGGCACTTTAAATCGTAAACCCAACAACTCAGTCAGAATGTAATACCAAGATGAAACCCCTTAATATGAAGCTCCCTAGTATTGTGGTACGATATAGATTTGGGACAGGATTTTTAAAAGCACATCGATGATGAATTTTATAATAGTTATAACATAATCGGTTTTAAGCGTTTTGCTTAATAACTGGAAATGATAAGCACGTCAAGCGTTAATTAAAGTTATGTCTTATAAAGTTTTGAACACATTTCTACACTTTTTCAAAATGTTACATTTTAGACCTTTAAGAATGAAGAATGGCAAAATATACCCTTAGAGTTTCCACTTTTACGAGTTTGGTCCTTCTAGTTTAAAAGATGTACAAAGTATACATTATACTTTGGAAAGTGACATAATAGACCCCTATAGTTATAACATTGATAAAATGACATTTTTAGTCCTTTTAGTTATAAGTTTTAGAAAGTTATGATATATACCCCTTGCATGGAATACTTTTGCAAAACAAGTCTAAAACGCCATGCAAGCTTATTTTAAGACTTCAAATGATATTTGCAGGTTATAGCTTATTAATATAAGCTAAAATATGAAGATTTAACATAACAAAAGTTTAAAATAACAATTCGTTAAGCTAGAAATCAAAACGGGTCGTTTTAGGGTTAAATAACGAAAACGCGTAGGTTTTTAATTCAAATTCCTTCAAGACTTGATAAAGTGGTTATAATAACATTAGTTTAACTTAATAGAATAGATTATAACAACATTTAACCATTATAACGATTTGATTTAAGAAAAACACAAAATTAGGGTTTTGGGTGCACGGTTTGGATCAAAAAGAGAAAACGCATGGTTTTTGAGTTTTAAAACTTTAACAAGAGTATATTTAGAATCATATGAACATTATAAGCGTGTTGGAGCAGGTATGAAGATCATAGAACCTGGGTTCGAGCTTTGAAGATCAACAATGGAGGAAAACGGGTCGAAATTGGTAGAAACGCTTTGTACGCCTAGGATTTTCTTCTTCGGGGCTTCAAGGCTTCAATACTTCTCTTGATTATTATTCTTGGGACTTATTAAGAGCTTCTTGAGCAGAGATTTGCTGCTATTATGGGTTATAGAAAGAATAAGTAGGGGGATAAGTTAGAATGAAAGGTTATGAGCCCTATTTATACTCGAATTCAATCTTGGAGGCAAAGGAGTCTTTGTGCTCTAATCTTGGACATGTGTATCAGCTAGAGATTGAGGTGGAGAGGCTAGAAGATGAATATTGTAAGCTAGAACTAACATGGTGATGTGTTTGCCTCTTTGTGGTGCCACGGCTAAAGTAAGCAACAAAGGAGATATTTTGGAGCCTTGGTGACGAGTGTTCAAGGCTTGAGGTGCTTGTAAGCAGCTTGCACCTGAAGTAGCATGGTCATCAAGGTGCTTTATCACATGGTTGATTGATAAATGGGTCAAAATAAGCCAAAAATAGGTCGCGGGTTTTCTAGGGCTCGAATAGGGTTTTCTTGTTTGATTTTCGAGTGCATTGGATTAATAATGATAGGTTAAGGATTATAATACTTATATTAAGGGTTTACAACAAGATTTTATTAGTGGTTTGCGTTTAAAATGGGTTAAAATGAGTAAACGGGTCAAAAGTTCTAATTAGGGTTCGATTAGGGTTTTCTAGATTTAATTCTTGTACATTATTGTTAAAAATGGTGAAATGATGATGGAATGTGATTTGTAATGGTCTATTTTATGTTATTACAACTTATTTGAGTATTGTTTTAGGTTTACAATGAATAATAAAAAAAAAGAAATGGGTCACACTTTAGTATCTAGCTCGGGTTAGGGTTTTTGAATTTGTAATTTCAAGAAATGAGAATGAATATGGATTTTAAATGAAGTGTATGACTTGATTTTAACTTGTACTTGATGGATTGTACAAGCCTTCTTAGGAAAACAGAGGTAAAACGACTATTTTGAATATCGTGCATTAATGACTTGTACATTGTGCTTTTAAGGACTTGTACCTTGACTTGGAGGGAGTTTATATTTCAAATGGGATGTTATATTACTTGTACATATGCTTTAGTAGCTTGTTCATTCACTTTAGATATTAACTTTTTATGAAATTAGGATTTAGAGGTATACGATAACGGTTTAAAGCCCGTCTTGATATAACGTTGCAAATGGTACATTATATGAGTAATGTACTTTGTAAAAATGATATTAAGATATTGTATTGATATGTTATGATGTTTGCTTAACATATATGTAGATAGGATTAACATAGGTAGGTTGTGTGAGCTCGTTAACTTTTGTTATGCAATTTACGTTGCATAATAAGAGATTAAAGCAAAAAATTTCCCGGTGAATAAGTAGATATTACATTGATGAAATACTGTAAAATTACGGGTTGTTATAAATGGAAATCGATTTCCTTCAGGGTTGTTCTAGTCTAGTTGATCGGTAAGTGCCTTATAGCATTCTTCCATGTTGTATTCGAGTTCCACACAACTTATGCATGTGCCTTTGAGGAGATTATACACTGGTCCTACTAAGTCAACTTTTGTCAGATTACTGATCTCCAGGCGGTTCCTGGCATAGGCAGAGAAGTCAATAGGAGATCTCATCAACTCATTGAAGGTAAGAGGAGGTTTCTTTGCTTTTGCAAGATCACTGAGCCAGTTCTATGTTGGTTCATCATCAACTGATTTGCTTTGGTTCTATTCAGGATCAGGAGTATGAGGTCTTTTAGGTTTCTTGAACTAGTCCTTCTTTGAAGCAGCCTCAACATTGGGTTGATCATCAGTGGTACCCATTTTATCTTCTTGATTATGTGGCATTTCCATAGCTTTAACCTCGTAAACTGTTCCTCTGCATAAACAAACTTACCAATAGATTTTGGCTTTAGCTGAGATGAAGTGTTACCTTTAGAGGAACCAGTTGACTTTGATCTTTTGGGTGGTTCTGCATCTTTACTTGTCTTCCTTCTCTTCAACCCTTGGTCTAATCCAGCAAGAGGGTCTTCATCTCTATCATCATCAACAGGTTTTCTTTTATTTTGTTTGTCTAAATCAGCAACACTTTGATCTATGGCTTCTTCATCCGCAAGTATAGATTCTATAAGAGCATGATATAGAGCCTTATAATTGGGATGTTTGTTGAATGACTTAGATTCTGTAATGGTCTCGAATAGAGCTTGTTTCTGATCATATTCATTAAGTGCAGCCTTGTCAGATGATTTGATGGTATATTGTGACTCTTGCTGTTTTAATACATGTTCCATCTTGATTTTGCGGATATCTGCAGCAATTTTCTGAGGTTTCTGTTGCTGTTTGAGCACTTTTACGACATCTGCTGGAACAAAGTATTCCTTAATGATTTCCACAGTGTGTCTCTAGAGCACCTTATGAAGAGCATCTCCCAGACTTGTTCCAAGGTACTCTTTTATAGCCGAAGGAACTTCAGATTTGATTGTTGCAAGAAGTGTTGTAGAGTGACCAATATTTCTGAGCTCTTTGACTTCTTTTTCCAAGTCCAAAACTCTAAGATGGATAGCAGAAAGGGTTTCAAATTCTAGAACTGCAGGAGTTAAGGTTGTAGCTTTAGTAGTTATTGGTGTTGGGATTGGTGTTGATTGTTGAGAGCGAGGAATGAATAGAGGAGTAGGTGGAGGAATGGTTGTTGCAAGAGCTGCTGAAACAATTTCAAGGATTGGTTTGATAATTGATGGCTCAGGAATTACTGAAACGGGTACAATGAGTAGTGATGAAGACTGGTTACTGGGAATTTCTTGTTGAACTTGGACATCCAACATAGAAATAATTTCTGTCTCTACCGAGGAAATGTTATCGAGGTTAAGAAATATACTTCCATAGTTGGATGAGACAGATTTACTAGAACTTGATGGTGAAACATCGGTCTTCTCTTTCTGTGTAGTAGGAGCAGCAGTAGTTGTTGCCTGAGCTTCATGCTGAACTTAAGCACTTGCAACCTCTTGATTAGCTTCCTCATGCTCAGCATCTACTTTTTCAGCATCAGTCATCTCCTCATCACGTTTCCCTTCATTAGTAAGCTTAGCATCTTTCAACTCCACATTCACATCATCATACATTTTTTATTAATTCTATCATATTTTTCATCATCTACATCTTGTGTTTCATCATCAGTAGGTAGATAGTCATCAGGCGTATGTACGAACTCATCTTCTTGTGTTTCTTCTTCATTATCTGCCTTATTGAGATCAATGCTTTTGTCATCATCAGATTCAGTTCTTTCATCATCAGATTTAGTTTTATTGAGATCAATGTTTTGTCATCATCATCTTCATCTTCACTATCACCCCAAGACTCATTATCACTTTCTTGATCTGATGTCATAACTTCTGACACATCGAGAACCTCTGGTTTTGAACCAGCTCCTTCACTTGTGTCTACAGACTTGCCTTTTGGCTCATCAGGAACCTCAGGTTGAGAACTAGCTCCATCACTTGAGCCACCAGCCTGATGTTGAAAGCGAGTTTCCCATTTTCTTCTCTTAATAGTCTTTTTCATTTAAGCCTCCTCAAGTAATGCAACATCAAAAAGCATTTCCATACCTTTATGCTTTTGAGTCTGAACCGGTGTCTTCTTCTTAGACACATCAGGAGTATCTTTAGTGACAACACCAGCTGGCTTTCTTCTTCCAGTAGGCTTTTTAGCTGGTTTAGGTTTAGAGTCATCTGATGCAGTGACTGAGCTTGCCTTCTTTTGTTGAGAAGCATCTTTTGAACCTTTTCTGGCTTTCTTTGGGACCTCGAGCGCACTTCTAAAACTAGTGGCGTAAGCAAATAAGTCTTGTAAGGTGGCGAGACTCCTTGATCTATGTAGAACATAAACATGTTATAAGGATTTGTCTTGCCATACACCTCGATTATATTCTTTCTTGGCAACAAATCTTCAGTCTACCCAGAACATGTCTTCTTTGATCGTATGCATATACAATCTGTTTCTCTATGAAATATCTGTGTTATCCTTTGGGAAGTGAACGTGTTAAGAGGATTGCCCTTTGTGAACCTTGGGGGTAGGGCATTCATTTTTCTCGCTTTCTTGTGGCAGTGGTTTGTCTGTTGTCAATCTGGTACATTATGTCTTCCCAAATTATCAACTGAGGTTTTTCTAGAGAGACGCCTATTGATAATAGACGCAAAGGTTCTCCATGGTTGACACATGTGATCAATATAAACCCAGTAATCGATTCCAGATCTCCTTTGTAACCAACCACTTTGATGAAAGTGATAGTTTATTCATGAGAAGGTGGTTCAACAAACTTCTTCTTTTAGAGTCTAGAAAAAATTTGTAGGACTTCACGAAAGACTTCTAATCCAACTCTGTAAGACTTGTTGACCAGCTTGAATTTGTAAGATGAAGAGTGTTTGATCTTAGAGATGGTAAACCAAAACTGTTGCATGTAGATCTCAGGGACATCAATAGTAATTAAGAAGGCATTGTAGCAAGGAGAATGTTTGAGTGTGTCTAGTACAACTTGATAAGTGGCTTCTTTCTGTGTCTTGGATGGATCAATCCTCATGTTGGACTTGCTGGTCACAACACGATTATCCATTAAAACCAATGCTTCGTTGAGGTCAACTTGTGCAGCAATGAGTGGATTCATGATTCTGCTAGAAGTAGTTCAATATAGTTTATAGAAAAGCAATAAAACATGTATTACTGATTATGCACATTTGTTTACGTAGTCGAAATAGATTAAGATACAAGATTATTTAGTTAATCAGAAAACTGCACTCAGTTTAAAGTAAACGATATTTGAGAAATTTGCACTCAGGTTTTTAACACTGTAACGATATTCGAGAAAAGTCAACTAGTGTCAACGATCAAATGTCAACTTAGAAACTCAACGGTCCAATCAACATATTGGATCAACTATCGTCCATACAAATCTTGAAACTATGCAATCCTGATAAAATTGAAATCACATATCTAAAATCAATGTATAATTTTGGTTCTACATGAGCATAAATCGGTTGCTATAAGACTACATAAATCGGTTGGACTAGGTCATGCATAAATCGGTTAGCCTATTATGATGCATAAATCGGTTACTTTGGAAATTTCATAAATCGGATCACTTTATGATGTGCATAAATCGGTTAAGCTCCAATGTGCATAAATCGATTAATGTATAACCTGCATAAATCGGTTAAACTAAACTAGAGCATAAATCGGTTCACCTAAAGATGTGCATAAACCGGTTAATGTAACTCATGCATAAATCGGTTAGAACTTACAAAAACACACAGGATCATCAACCAATTTTCTAACATGATTCCATGTATATCATAACCTATCATTAGACCATTTAACATTCATAACACCAATTTTTTGCAATTTTTGACCATACATTAAGCATATAAGCCACAAAACACAAACCAAGTGATTCTATTACCCTAAAATCTATACAAACAAGATTCCAATTACACTTAAACTATTTCTAGGACCTTTTATACATATTTAAACATCAATAACACTTTTAAGCCAATTTTCGAGCAAGAATTTCAATATTATGCCACGAAATTCTTATTTTGTTGTTCTACCATGTTTAGGCTCACTCTAAATCATACAAGGAACCTAAAAAACACATTTAAACACAAACCCAATAATGTTTATACGTTCTTGACATTTTCTTTAATTTTTTGAACCTAGAATCATCAATAACACATTCATATGGTATCCCCATTAAAAACTGTTACAATCGAGTGTTCTACACCCCTATATACTAACAAAACCCCTCAACCAATTAGACCAAAATGACACTTTAAATTTTGAAAAACCCTAAATCTTGATTTAGGATTTTGAGTCCAATAAGTGGGTTTTAAACCAATTCCTTGATAACGTGGGATGTTGGGGATGATCTAAACATATTGTAACACTAACCTTGATGATTAAAAACATTTTTGATGGAGTCTTGATCTTGGGCCGATTTGTGCACTAGAGAGAGTGTGAGAAAAAGTTGATAAGAGTATGTGTGTGTGATATAAACCGGGTAGGGGTGTTTTTGTTTAAAAACTTTATGTTTTTGGCAAGAATGCCCCCTAAAGTTTATACTTCCTTGCATTTTCCTTATTAACTTTTCCCAAGGCTAAACTAATTTGGTACATAGATATGAGTCCCTATAGTTGTACTAAACTAGTCTAAAGACATTAAATTGCAATCAAGTCCCTAAAGGTTTAAACAAATAACATCTAAAGCCCAAATGAGTTAAAATTAATTAACTCCCCTTTAAATATTAATCCGTTATTATCCAAAACCTTTTCCTTTTATTCATTGATGATTTTTGAAGAAGATTATTTGACATTTTCTCCCCCTCAAATAATGTCTCGTTTTCTATTTAAAGAGATGTAAACATTGTTTGAGAGTTAAAATTGTTTTTTAAAATCATTTTTTGATGAAACATGGAGATGATTAGTTCGTTTTAAAATTCAACACCAACAAAAATAAGATTTCTCTTATTTTAACAAATAAGTGCACTGACACGTACACTTATTTGTATAGAAAGCCCGGGTTGTGTAGCAAAGTATACACAAAACTTTGTATGAATATTAAGTAATTCATACCCAAGAAATTTAATTCCCATTGTGAGGTCAAGTTTTCTTTTTGGCAAAATACTTGTCTTTAAATTGAAGACCGGGTTGCTATCTGAAATAATAGCAAACCATTGACATGTTTTGAAAAACATTTAGAACTTCTGTTCAAACTTTATTTACAGCCACGTGTCATTGTTGAATGACATTTCTAGGTCCGTAAATATTATAGATTCCAAAAGACATGTTAAAATTACATATTTTTTAAATTTTCTGATTTTATATTTTTGTATTTAGTTTTGTAAAAAATTTATATACATGAAAAATCATTTTGAGTTTTTATATTTTTTTATTTACATATAGTACATAGGATATGTGAAGAGTTACCATCATTACTCTTCCTCTTCTTTAACTTGATTTGTTAGAGTCTCGGGAGACACGCTTTTCAATCCAAGTTTTTCTATCAAAAAGTTAAATCTTTCTCGGGGCAAAACTTTGGTGAAGATATCTGCTAGCTGATATTCTGTTCTGACGAAGTATAGTTCCACCACTCCATTTTCCACTTGCTCCTTAATAAAGTGGTATCTCACATCTATATGCTTGGATCTCGAGTGTTGAACATTGTTGCAGCATAAAACGATTGCATACTTTTTATCACAGTACATAGTAATAATATAGGACTATATATCAGCCATAGACTGTTAGTAGAGAACCTCACCATAAATTGAGCACAACACCCAGATAAAGCTATATATTCAGCCTCTGTGTTGGAGATAGCAGTGCTCTTTTGCTTTTTGGATGACCAGCTAACAAGTTTATCCTCCAAGAATTGTGCACTTCCAGATGTGCTTCGTCTAGTATCTTGACACCCGACGTGGTCTGCATCTGCATATGTTGTTAGAGTAATGCAAGAGTCTTTCGAATACCAAAGAACCATATCAATGGTTCCTTTCAGGTATCAAAAGATTCGTTCAACTACATGTAAGTGCTTCTCGATAGGCTTTGCCTGATACCGGGCACACATGCACACTGCAAATACGAGGTCTGGTCTGCTGGATGTAAGATACATTAAGGAACCAATCATACCACGGTAATGTCTAGGATCGACTGGTTTCCCCTGTAGATCTTCATCCAATTTACCTTTTTCCACCATAGGGGTGTCAACGGGATCACTAGATAGTATACCATATTTCTTTATTATTTCAAGAGCATAATTAGACTGGTTAATAAAGATACCTCTAGGACTTTGTGAAATTTGTAGTCCAAGAAAGAAAGACATGTTGCCCATCATCGACATTTTAAATTTAGAAGTTATTATTTTATCAGATTCATCACACATAGCAGGATTAGTAGAGGCAAATATTATATCATCGACATAAATTTATACCAATAAGCTGTCGCGGCCTGCTTTCCTGGTGAATAGTGTTGGATCGACTACACCTTTAGAGAATTCTTATGATAGTAGAAAACTGGACAACATATCATACCATACGTGTGGAGCTTGTTTAAGACCATAGAGTGCCTTTTTGAGCCTGTATACGTGATTTGGCTTGTCTTGATCTACGGATCTTTCCGGTTGACTAACACAGACCACTTCGCGAAGCTCGCCATTTAAGAAAGCCGTTTTGACATTCATTTGATAGATTTTCATGTTCTTGTTAGCAACATTTGCAATGAAGATACGAATGGCCTTTATTCAAGCAAAAGGTGCAAACGATTCCTTGAAATCAATCCCCTCCTCCCGACGGTATCCTTTGGCAACTAATCGAGCCTTGTTTTTTAGTACACCCCCAAGTTCATCTTTCTTGACTTTGTAGATCCACTTTAGTTTAATCAACATCACGAAATCTGGATAGTGTACTAGTTCCCAAACTTGTAGTCGCTCGAATTCATGTATTTCTTCTTGCATAGTTTCAATCCAGGAGGATTCGAGCATTGCTTCTTTAAAATTCTTTTGTTCAACTGAAGTGAGCAAGGCATCGAAATAACACCATAAAGCGTCAGTCTTAAGTTGCTTTTTTATGGAGACTGATCGAGAAGGATCTCCAATCACATTTTCTAATGGATGATTCTTTGTCCATTTACCAAGAAGTTTTAATGGAGTGTGGGATAGCCGCACATTTGATGACGATCCTTGAGAAGTCGAGTCTTCATGAAGAGTTTCATGAAGTGGATCATCATGAAAGTGTGGTATTTTTGGGGATTATTCAACACCTTGAGAGATAATTGGAGATTGTTCTTGCTCTTGTGTTGATGGGTTAGTTGAAGATGGTGCATCTTGGTCAATTGAAGTTGACACACGTAAACCGGTTTGATTAACAGGTCTTCGAGCAGCAACTTCAGGAACTGGAGAAACAACACTTGGTAGAGGATTTAAGAACTCATCAAACATTGGTTGGAACAAGATATCCCAATCATTCTTTGTGGGTGGTATATACGGTGTTGAAGAAGGAGGATTTCGCACGAGTCCTTAACTAAGTGTTCTAGGAGTCAAGAGTTGAGGCCCGGGTCCTGAACTGAATTGTTCAGAAGCCATTGCTGCTAGCTCATCAAAAGTAACGTGAATAGTTTCAATGATTAAACAGGTCCTCTTGTTGTAGATTTGGAACACATTCTTTATAGGAGCATAACCGATGAAGATTTCAATATCTGCTTTAGGTTTCAACTTGCCAAGATCTTCACTTTCATTGGTGGGATAGTAAAGAGCACCAAATACATAAAGATAAGATAAGTCGGGTTTCTTGTTATGGAGAAGTTCATATGGAGTTTTGTTGTGACATTTATGGATTAAGGATCGGTTTTGAGTGTAACAAGCTGTCGCAACTGTCTTTGCCCAGAGAAATAACAGAGCCTTCGAGAATACAAACATGGTTCTTGCAGCTTCCACTAAAGTACGGTTCTATCTTTCGACAACATCGTTTTGTTGTGGAGAGCGAGCGACGGATGTTTGATGTGAAATCTCGACATCTTCGCAGTAAGCTTTCAGGGTTTGATTAACAAACTTTGTGCCATTAATGATTCTGATATTTTGGACTGTTGCATTGAGACGAACTTAAATCGTTTTGAGAAATTTAATCACAAACTCTGGAACTTCATCCTTTGATCGTAGAAATTTTACCCAAGTATGTATTTTTGAGAGTAATAATCAACAATAACCAGTATGTATTTCCGCCCATTGATACTTTGAATCCTCCTTGGCCCGCAAAGGTCCATGTGCAACAAATAGAGCTTTTCTTGAATTGAGTCTTCAGCTTTTGGTTTGTGGGAGTGTTTCTTGCTTTTTCCTAGAGCACATGCGGAACATAAGTGATCCTTCTAAAACTTTAATCTGGGCAGCCCTCAGACTAGTCCTTGTTTGGCCAGTATAGTGATGTACTCTAAGTTCAAATGTGATAACCTTCGATGTCATAACCAAGACTTGGTCGTTGACGCTTTCGTCAAGAGACAAATGAGTGAGGATAACAACATATCATCCAAAGACAACGTGTATAAGTTAGAGTCCCTTGATCCTTTGAGTAGGTCAACACCTTCTAAGTAACGAATGTAGCAGGTGTGTTTACGAAAAATGTCCCCGAGATCAGAATCACAAAATTGGCCAACGAAAAATAAGTTGTGTCCTAACCCTTCCACATAGTAAACCCGAGAAATTGTAAATTTTCCCATATGATAGTCCCCATGGCCCATTATCTTTGCAATCTGATCGTTTCTAAATCTGACAGTACCCATAAAATTTTGAACAAAGTTGATGAGCTGAGAGCGGTTTTCGGTCATCTGCTTGGAGCATCCGGAGTCCAAATACCAAAGAACAATTTGGACAACCTGAAATTGACAAGAGAAGTAGATGGAGAGTTTGAAACATTGGATCCCCAATTTTTGTTGGGTTCCGAGATGTTAGATGGCCTAGATCCTAAGATACTAAGGTTACTGCTCAAATCTACCGATTTTTTAACTTTGGTTTTCCTATGATATATCTTAATCTCTGTATTAGGATTATTTACTGATTTTAGAGTGGTTGCCTTAAGAGGTTCTTCTTTAGTGGAGGTGATCCTAGTTAAAGGGCACGCATTTCCAACTAGTGTGAAGGTCTGTCCTGTAGGTTTCTAATTATATCCAATATTAGTGAAAACTTTTCCAGTTGGTTTCCAAATGTTCTTCTTTTTGTTCTTCTTAACAGTCTTAGATTTAGAATGCACATTCACATCATTAACAAATTCAATAAAACACACATCATGATTTGCATCAAACATACATAAATTACATTTAACACAAATGAATTCAGAATTCACATTTAACATTGTATGCTTAACATTCGCATTACACATAGGTTCAATAACACAATTCTTTTTATTTTTAACGCTCCTAGGGTGGTCTTCTACTTTATTCTTCAGGTTGCTACTGGTTGTTCGCAAGATCCTATTGTTCTTGGTATTGTCTAAGGACTATGATCTGCTAGCACTAGTAGAACTCTTCATTCCTGTAGAAGGCAACCCATGTTTGTTAGAATCTTGTGTTTTATGTGAATCTACCTATTTTTTAGTATTACTCAATGATGTGGCAGGTTCGGCAAACCTAACTTTCTTATTTTTGTTCAATGGTGTGACAGCAACCATTTTCTCACTAGGTTTTGTTAAACAGGGGCATGTATCTCTAACATAGACTAGCACCTCTTTAAGTCGTTAAACAATCTTACAGGTAGATTCTAAATCACTATCTAAAGGTCTTAATGCTCTAGCGTGTTTGACTATTTCCCAATGAGTGTCAGCATGATCCCGAGAGTGCTTAATATAATCTATGTGAGCATCCCTATTGTTTAATAGTGTAGGAGCTAGAGGTGTTAAATCAAGCTTAAACATTTCGGGGGCAATCACCTTAGGATTAGGCACTAGGGAAACATTTTCAAGCATATTTTTTCCTTTTAATTTCCTTAATTCATTTTTAATGTTGTAACCACAAACACCTTTTCCTGGATTTGAGCATTCAAATCAGCATTTTTAATAGACTTTTGATTTAGTTATGCTATTAGAGAGTCACATTCGTCTTTGGTTTGAACACGTGTCTTTTTAATAGAATCATAAAGCTCTTTGTAAGTCTTTTTCAAATGATCTCTTTCTATATGTAACTGCTCATTCTCTCTAAGTAATTTAGCCACACTGTGTTCCAATTCTATGTTTATTGTTTCATACTCATCAATATCCTTTTTCACAGTGGCTTGATTACATTTGGCATTCAAAGAGTGAATTTGTTTCTTCAAATTACTGATCGTAGTGTCCTTTGCTTGTAGCTGAGCTTTCAAATCATTTTTCTCAAAATATTCTTGAAATTCAGGATCATTTTGATTATCACATGATTTGTCTTTTTGAAAAATTTCTTGATTTAGTTGTGTAGCAACTTCAAGAGAAATGAAATGTTGTTCAAGGTTTGAAAACCATTTTGAGAGTTCAATTAGACATCATTCTTTTGACAAGCTCGGCTTCAAGTTCTAAACACTCATTATATATATCAACAAAACTTTTATCGCTCTTTTTAGAATCACCAATGACAACAGACGAATTTAGAACAGTAAGCACAATATCTTGAGATATGATTTGTCCTAAGAGTCGATCATTATCTAGAAAAAGTTATTTCTTTTGAATTTCAAAACATTTCATGTCTACAGAACACTGTTTAACAGCAACTTCCATTTGGTTAAAAACTGTTTGTACTTCAGTAATCTCATCATGAAGTCCATTGTCAAAATCTTTAAATAAAGTTTTCAAAGAATTTAGAAATGGAATTATCTGTGTGAGAAAAACCGCTTTGGTGTGTTTAAAACCCCATGAACCCTCGGTTATAGCATCAGGTGTGGTCCTTTGTTTCATAACTTTGTCAAAACTGGCAAGATGATATTTTAGTTTTTGCAAACTTGTATTTACCAAACTTACTTTTGGAAGTTCTTTAGGAGCCTCTATTTTAACAGGTATTTGTGAAACAACAAGTTGTTCATAATTAGGGTTTGAAGTTTGTAACCAAAAAGCTTGTTCTGCAGACAGTTCTTGTTGTGGAACAAAACGTTTTTCAAAATCTTCAGCCAGTTGTTTAACTCGTTATAGTTAATTAGAGAAATATTAATTTTCTGTTTTATCGAAATTGGATCATTTTGTTTTGCAAGCATTTTTGATCAACTCTGTAACACCCCCAAATAGGGTCGCAATGGAATATGAGTATCCAGGAGCGTTACATCATAGATCAATAGCACAAGATATGAGAACGACCTCTAAAATATTCGTTTGAAATACGATACATTGGATTTATTGAAATTGTTTAATACAAAGCACAACGGCTTAAATTGTTCAACATTGAAATAACAATATTTTAGATCATAACAAATATCCCAAGATGTAATGACTCCAAATCTTTTATGCATGACTCCCCAAAAGAGTATCCCCAATGTATCCTTAGCACCTCGTGCCTCATTGACCTGTGAAAACATGCTTTACACCAACATAAAGTTGGTGAATTCATAGGTTTATGAAAAATGTAATGTAGGACCGCAAGATTTTCCCTGTGATAATGCAACAGATGCAAACATCACAAAATGTAATTACGTTTCCCCAAGCTCATGACACTGAAGCTCGACATGTATGAATTGCAATATAATTTGCCAACATTGCCCGTGATGATGTTCTAACCCGCAACATCCCAAATCCGACATGGTATACGTCCGTTGTCAGGTAATCCGGTACAGTGAGCGCTACTCACCCGAACGGGGATGGCAATCCCAAATAGATCTATTTATAACATTCGCGCTCACACAAAGTAATTGACAGTTCATGATAATGGGCACAGAGGGTTATCACTACTTAGGCAAATACGTAATCATGTAAAAATGTACACTTGCATCCAATCGTAAAACAATGCATGTTTCTCACCCTAAAAGTTTTAAATCATTGATATAGGAAAACATGGGGCTATGAACTCACCTTAGTGAATAAACTAAAGTATATGGATCAAATGAATGAAAACGTCACGGATATGACCGAATGCAACCTAATTAAATATAGGTCGTATAAGTACTATGTACTTTAAATAACTAATGCCATATATAATTCTATATAGTTACATCACCACCTAAAAGTGTTTGTTTAATTTATAAAATTAAACAATTTAATTTGCATTTGTAAAATAAATGTCCATGTATTTGAAATCGTAAAGATGATATACTTGTCGTACAATTTGTTATTTGCCAAAAACACTTGATGTGTTATTTATATAATTATATAAATAATTTAATTGTTTGACAAAATAATATTTATAAAGTTAAAAACGTTTATAAATATCGCTTTTAGTAAAAACGTCGTATCTTTCTCGTTTTAATTATGTTTTTAACGTTCTTTATATGTATAGAATCGTATTTGAAAAACCTAATCAATCATTACATTTATTATATTTATTTTTACTGTTATGAACAGTAACAGTAAGTGTAAATTTATAAAAATACTTTTTTTATAAATTTTAATTGTTGAAATCGTATAAAAATCATATCTCATTCATTTTAATTCGGTTTTTAGTGATTCCTATGCCCACGTCTTCGTAATTAAAAATTCCATCTAAGAAAAATATTTCCTAACAGCCTACTGATATGAATAGTAGCATGCTTTTATAAATTTACTTTTACATATTTAACTAGTTAAAACATGTAAAATCCATAACTAGTTCATTATCCATTGGTTCTCCAAGTTTCTTATATTTTTTAAATCACAAAAATATGTACTATTATGGAAAAATATAAAACATTCAGTTCATGTTCGAATTTATATAGTTTTTATAAACTTAGTTTTATAAAAACACTTTTTACGTATAATCTTGTAAATACCATATCTCCTTCGTTATAATTCGGATTTTCAAGTTCTTTATATGCTTACGATCCTTATGAGATGTATTATTTTTATAAAACATAAAATAAATATTTATATGGTTCAAATGAAGAGTAGCAAGTAAAAGTTTAATTAATTTGTTTTATACACTTTTAAACTTTATAAAATTACTACAAGTCTTCTAAATTAATAACTTACATCCCTTTAAGTCCTTTACATGATTTTTATCATATTGTGTTCATATTGTCCAAGAAATTAGTCCAACATATTTATTTATTCATAAACTTAATAAATAAGTTTTTCACCATTTAATTATATACACATTTTATAAATTACCCAATACTTGTGTAAGGTGTGTTTCTCCATTTTAACATAAGTTTTAACATCATATTAACCTATACATATATAGTTTGAACCCATGATTCAACATGAAAATCATTTTGTAAACTTATAAAGTTTCCTAGGTGATGATTTAACTACACATAATTATATAATACATGAAATGATAGTATTGAAAAGATTAGGGTTTAGATAACCTTAAATGAGTGCTTGATGAAAGATGAACACGATTTAAACCCTTATTGCTCAAACCCTTAGAAGAAAACCCTAAATTCCAAGAACCCTAGCCTTGTGTTACTTGTATAAACCCTTACAAATAACCAACCAAGACTTTAATGCACCTTAGATATACCTACTAATGACCTTAGAATCCTTAAACAAGTTTGGAATTCGAAAATTTGGGGGTGGTGTGGCTGCTGTTTTGATCCGAGCACAAGAGACAAGAGAGTGAGTTTTTTTGCAAGTATTTCTTGTTATGGAAAAGTATGTGAGCTCCTACACTTTATTGACACTATATATAGCAAGACCAAGGCTTAGTAAACCACTCCTTATCAAACCATCAAAGGTTTTGGAGGGTGTTTTATGCTCGGCAAATTTGGGGTTCAAAAGAGGAGACAAAGTTATGTTTAAAACTAATAAGGACATATAGTTTAGTTTTTATATTAGTTAAGGTTTTAGGTTTAGGGAAGATGTTGTTCTCTTTGGAACATTGACATGACTTAGGCTAGTAAGCATTGCTTTTCTTGTTGGTTTTCCTTAGCCATGAGTTTTGGAAGCAAGGAAAGACAAAAGAGTTGTTTAATATATATTGTACATGACTAGGGTTTAGGGACATGCTTATGGCTTGTAAGAGGTGAAGTGACAATACATGCATGCTTGAGATATGTCTTCATTTCTTGTTCATGGTTTAACCGTGGGTATGGAGGGACAAAAAGGGAACTAGACTTGTTAAATAATGATTTAGGGTTTACATGTGTGTTAGTGTAGATGTAAGAGAGGAGTAGCATGTCTTTAGGGATGTGATAGCTCAATTGCTTGCTTGGTGTTTTCTCCTACTTGTTTCCATGTTGTAACCGGTTCTAAGCAAGGAAAAGTGTCCAAGATGAAGTTGTTTAGGGTTCATGATCCATATGGTAAAGTATATAGTTGTTTATGCTTGTTAGTGGAGGTCTTGGGATTTAATTCCATGTGTTTGATATGTTAACTAGTAACTTTTGTGTTTCTCGTCTTCCTTGTCGCGGTTTTGTGCACAAGGAAGAGACAAAAGGAGTTTCTTGATCCATTGGTTAACAAGTAACATTGTTTATTCAAGTTAGTGGAGGTTTATGATTAATTTCAAGTATGTTGTATGCATGTAAAGAGTAGAATTAGACTAGGGGCTGAACTAAATAGTAGATTATGAAGTTTTTGAGCAATATGGGTATTAGTGGGTATTTGTTAAAGTGTAGGTGGGTTTATGGTTTGCCATGCATGCAAAAGTGTAGTTTTATTGCGTTACGTAGACGTTTTACGTAACCAATAAAAATAAAGAGCGTAAAGTTATAAATTATCATTCTAATAACTTTATGAAACCTACTTGATGTAAACATTTAGTTGTTTGATGCCCGTTTACATTAAATGCTCATTTTTAGTTTACGCGATTTAGCTTAACAGTAAAAATTAAAAGCGAACGCGTAAAAGCCTAAAAATAGATAATAGAATAATTGAAGTCGTAAATGACCTAAAAATGTGAAATGTTATAGTCTCTTCCCGTTAGAAGAGCCTTGTCCTCAAGGCTCAAGTCGCAACACTTGACGAAGGTACGGGTTTAGTGAAGAGATGCGGATACTTCTTTTGAAACTGGTCTTCATATTCCCATGTAAACTCAGGACCTCTCCTCGAGTTCTATCGAAACTTGACAATTGGGATACGACTTTGATTCAACTGTTTGACTTCTCGATCCATGATCTCTACGGGTTCCTCTACAAAATGGAGCTTATCATCAATGTGAAGTCCTTCTAACGGAACGGCTAATGCTTCATCGGAATAACATTTCTTCAAGCTGGATACATGAAATGTATTGTGAACCCTGCTCAACTCTTGAGGAAGCTCAAGCTTATAAGCAATGGATCCAACCTTTTCCAGCACCTTGAAAGGTCCAACATATCTAGGCTTTAACTTCCCCCGTTTTCCAAAACGTACAACCCCTTTCCAAGGTGAAACTTTGAGCATAACTCTATCCCTAACTTGAAACTCCATCGGCTTACGCTTTAAATTGGCGTAACTCTTTTGTCGGTCATGGGCGGCTTGCATTCTTTGTTTGATCTGGATGACCTTCTCAGTTGTCTTTTGAACTATCTCTGGACCGGTGAGTTCAACTTGTCCGACCTCGGCCCAACAAACAGGTGAACGACACTTTAGACCATAAAGTGCCTCGAATGGTGCAGCCTTGATACTAGCGTGATAACTGTTGTTGTAAGAAAACTCAACTAGTGGCAAATGTTTAACCCAAGAATTTCCAAAGTCGATCACACAAGCATGTAGCATATCCTCGAGAGTTTGAATAGTTCTCTTGCTTTGTCCGTCAGTTTGCGGATGGTATGCAGTTCTCAAATCCAAGCTAGTACCCAAAGCCTTCTGAAGTGATCTCCGGAAATGTGATGCAAATTTAGGGTCACGATCACAAATGATTGAGACATGTATTCCATGCCTTGTGACTACCTCCTTTATGTACATTCTCGCCAATTTCTCTGTGGAATCAGTTTCTCTCATTGGCATAAAGATTGCAGACTTAGTAAGGCGGTCAACAATCACCCAAATGATGTCGTAACCTTGCGACGATTTAGGGAGCTTTGTGACAAAATCCATAGTGATATTGTCCCACTTCCATTGAGGTATCTCGGGTTGTACCAACAACCCTGATGGTCTTTGGTATTCAACCTTGACCTTAGCACACGTCAAACATTTGCTAACATAGATGGCTATGTCGGCCTTTATATTGGGCCACCAGTATAGCTTTTTTTCATGTCTAGATACATTTTGTCAGAACCCGGATGGACAGAGTATTTTGATTTGTGGGACTCGTGCATGATCATAGTCCTTAAATCACCATAACATAGCAACCAACTCCTGCCATTTAAGCATAGAGTTCCGTCGGCACGGGGTTCCAACTTTTCCTTCGGTATATCCTTCCTGATCATACCTCCCACGTCTTCATTCTTGATGTTCTCTGGTTTCTGTGCTTCTATTTGAGCTTTTAAAATTTGTTTAGGGAGATCCAAACCAATAGTCATGACTAAGGCTCGAACTTGTAATGGCTTAATCCGTTCTTTATGGCTTAAGGCATCGGCCACTACGTTTGCTTTCCCAGGGTGATAACGAATTTCATAGGCGTAATCACTGAGCAATTCTAACCAACGACGTTGCCTCATGTTCAGCTCCTTTTGGTCAAGAATATGTTGTAGACTTTTGTGGTCGGTAAACATAGTGCACTTGGTTCCATACAAATAGTGTCTTCAAAGTTTTAGAGCAAACACTACTGCACCAAGTTCCAAATCATGAGTAGTATAATTTTTCTCATGAATCTTCAATTGTTGTGATGCATAAGCAATCACCTTCTCATTTTGCATCAACACCGCACCCAATCCTTTATGTGACGCATCGCAATAGACAACAAAATTCTCAGTTCCCTAAGGGAGAACTAGGATAGGTGCGCTACACAACTTATTCTTCAATGTCTGAAAAGCTGCTTCTTGTTTGTCACCCCATTCAAAGGCGACTTTCTTTTGGGTAAGCTTGGTCATTGGCTTAGCAACTTTTGAAAATCCTTCGATAAACCTCCGATAATAACCGGCAAGACCTAAAAATTGACGAATCTCCGTTGGTGTTTTGGGAGATGCCCAATCTTTTATGGATCCGATCTTGGCGGGATCCACGTGAATGCCTTGACTATCAATCACGTGGCTGAGAAATTATACCTTGGGAATCTAAAATTCACATTTAGAGAACTTAGCATACAATTCCTCTTTTTTAAGCAATTCTAAAATTGCCTTAAGATGTTCTTCATGTTTTTTCTTGTTCTTTGAATAAATTAGTATATCGTCAATAAAGACAATCATAAACTTATCCAAATATGGTTTGCACACCTGATTCATAAGATCAATAAATACCGTCGGTGCGTTTGTCAAACCAAATGGCATAACTTGGAACTCGTAATGACCATACCGAGTTTTGAATGCCATTTTTGGAATATCCTCTTCACGTACTCGAAGCTGATGATAACTCGATCGCAAGTCTATCTTAGAATAAACACTGGATCCTTGCAGTTGATCAAATAAATAGTTGATCCTTGGGAGAGGATAACGATTCTTCACCGTCAGTTTATTCAATTCCCGATAGTCGATGCACATCCAGAATTATCCGTCCTTCTTTTTGACAAACAAGACCGGAGCTCCCCACGGTGAGGAACTAGGTCTTATAAAGCCCTTGTCGGATAGTTCTTGCAGTTGCTCTGACAACTCTTTCATTTCGGAAGGATCCAATCTATAAGGTGCTCGTGCTACAGGTGCAGCACCAGGTACCAAATCGATCTGGAATTCCACTTGTCGAGTCGGTGGAAGACCTGGCAATTCTTTAGGAAATACCTCAGGAAAATCTCGAACGATTGGTACGTCCTCAAGTCGATTCTCCTCCGACTTGTCTTCAGTTTCCTTTGTAGTAACATGTGCCAAAAAGACATGATGTCCTTTTAGCATGTACTTCTATGTTTTAGTGCATGAGATAATGTTCAAACGAGTCTCGTTTCCCCGGCTGCTTCCGTCACCATGGACAATTAAGGTTTCATTTCCCCAGGGAATACGAACAATCTTCTCGGCACAATCAATGACAGCATGATACTTTGCCAACCAATCCATACCAACTATGACATCGAAGCTACCAAGTTCTACGGGAATTAAGTTAATGTTGAATAGATGATCTAAGAAGTTTAATGTACAACCCCGAATGATAGTGTTTATCCCAATTATTTTCCCGTCGGCTAGTTCAACATCGTAATAATGGTCTAATGTAGTTGGTGTTATATTAATTAGGGAGCTAAATGTAGTAGATATAAAACTTCTATCGGCACCAGTGTCAAATAAGATAAAAGCATAGCGGTTGTTTAGAATAAACGTACCCATGATGACATTTGAGTTCGGGTTTGTCCCCGCATTGCCCACTACGTAAACTTTTGTTGGGGCATTACCATTCCTACCTTGATTACCACAGTTTCTATTCTTCAACTTTGGGCATTCCCTCTTGAAAAGCCCCTGAACACCATACTCATAGCAAGTATCAGCATTCTGAGTTGTTCTGGAGTTCCCACGATTGTTATTATTACCATTGGGACCAGAACTCCTACAGTCACGACCCAGATGGCCGATCTTCTTAAACTTATTACATTTGGGAGCAGATGGTCCTTTGTGGTGATAGTTGCATTTGGTACACAAGGGAAATGATCTCGTGTACTCCCTCTTTTTACTAGGCCTAGCAGTGTAAGCCCTCCTAGTGTTTTGTCTCTTGTTTTGTTGTTGGTACCCATGATTGTTTCTAGCATTAAACTCAAACTTCCTCTTCTCCTCAGTTTTTCTTTCAAAAATAGTAAGGACTTTTTGATCCATCTAATCATTAGCAAACTCAGTTGCTTTCTCTATTATTTTAGGTTGATATGACATTACATTTCCCCGAATCATATCAGGAAGTCCACCAACAATTCTCAACTTCATCCGATTCCTCATGAAACATCCTTCCACACATTAGTGCAAGCTCCTAAAAACGCAGAGTGTAACTCGCAACATTAGTACCGTTTACTTTTAGGTTCCAAAAGTCAATTTCCAACTTCTTGATTTTACCCCTTGGGCAGTATTTGACTGTCATCATCTTCTTCAGTGTCTTGCAGTCGATAGCATAAGCAAAATCTTAAGTAACAATCTTCGTGTGGGAGTTTCACCATGTCAGAGCATTTCCAAGAAAAGTGCAAGTAGCAAACTTAACTTGGTTCTCCACAGCACAGTTGCTGATATGGAACACTGATTCTATCTTCTCAAACCATTATGACATCACAACCACTCCTTCAGTACCCTTAAAAGTAAGGGGCTGGCAATTCAGTAAATCCTTGTACATATACTCACGCGAAGTGCATACAGTTCCTCTAATTCTAGTGTCAGAATTATGGCTTCCGTTGCCATGACCATTAACTCTATTTTGAAGAGTTTCATGATTAGAAAGTGTCGCAGACACTCTTACTTCGATTAGTTGCTCAACAGCAACAGCTATCATAAGGGTAGCAGTCGTAGCAGCAGCAGCAGCAACAAAGGTTCTCTTTAGTGGAATATTGTTTTAAATCACAACAATATAAAATATGTGAGTTCTCATAAACATCACAACATGACATGGGTATAATATATATAACAAGATCACATCACACAGTGATTATATAACATGACTGGGATCATAACACATAATAGAATTGAGATCGAGTTGACATAATAAAACACATCATATATTACTAGAAAACATACATGATTGTCTGATACAAGAAATAAATAATACAAATCCTACTGCCGTGCTAGCAGGGCATAAAACCCATAATACTTAGCCGGCTAACATAATGATAGCTATAAACATGACATGAAAAAAGTAAACCTAGGTACAACTATCAGCGCCCTCGGGATCATATGCATGAGTCGGATCTCTGGTCTGAAGTGCCTAAATCTATCCCAAAGTAGCTGACAAGTGTCCCTATAGCAATGAAATCTATGCAACCAATGTTGTTGTCAATGACTCCTATGAAGCGATATGATAATCTTGAATCTGGGTGTGAGTCCTATATGCCTGCAGCTCCTGGTGAACTACAGAACTCAATCCCACTGACTGTGCCCAAGCCTCTCAAGAAACTAAAGCCTCCTGCTCCATCAACAACACAGTCTCCTAGTGAAACTCTCTGTCCTTGATCAATACATTGACTCTCTGTGATAATCGAGTCTGTCTGTCCTAAGCATCCTTGATCATAGCATAAATATCCTAAGTATCCTCCTCTTGAACCTGAGTAAGCTCGGTCACCATAGCATTGACCCCTTCAAGGGTCGTCAGTGCAACTTCCTTAACAACCTCAACTAGGTCTACCCAAACATCCTTAATGTCATAGCCAACCTCCTCGACTCTTTGACGTTTGATTTCGGCATCCAGAGTGCCGATAAACCCATAGTCTGCTCTATGACCTCTAGTAGGTCTAGCACAAGATATGAGAATGACCTTTAAAAGAGTCG
>BQNB010010110.1:72639-84890 GCA_026074375.1 Tanacetum coccineum
TTGAACGTTTCTGATTATTAAATGTTTTTCGTAATACATTGAGTGAAGCTGTATTCACTAAACGTTTTTGGTCCTCATAAATGTTTTACTTAAACCTATGAATTCACTCAACTTTATGTTGACCGTTTTAGCATGTTTTTCTCAGGTGCTTAGCTTTGGACTTCTTGATGTGCTATGTGGAGTCTACGTGCAATATGATACTCTTTCAAGACTTATCAAAATATCATACTCGTTGTCTTTTGAAAACCAAATTATGCTTCCGCTACCTTTACTTACGCTTCTGCAAATGTTTAATTTCCTTTAAATATTGTAAAACTTATTTATTATTAAACAATGCAACGAGTTATGATTTTCAAAACGTCCATTAGTGGTCGTTCTCTTGTGCCTTGTGTTCGGATTATGATGACGTCACGCCCTCGGACACGTATTCCGTCCAGGCCCCGTCTGGGGGTGTGACAGCCTCTACAGCTTGTCTTTTAGCCATTGATGCTTCATCCCATATAATCAACTTGGCTTGACAAAGTAGTTTAGCAAGGCCACTTTGTTTTTTGATGTTGCAAATTGAGTTTGTAGTAAGATTAATGGGAATCTTAAAGCGTGAGTGAGCAGTTCTTCCCCCTGTCATGTTATTTGCCGCAGCCCCTGACGAAGCGGTGGCAAGTGCAATAAGACCACGAGAACGAATAGTGGCAAGCAAAGCTTTATACAAGAACGTGTTTCCAGTTCCTCCAGGGCCATCAATAAAAAACACGCCCGGAGAGTCAGCATCAACATGTCTCATGATGGCATCATATGCGTTTTTCTAATCACTGTTGAGAGAATGTCGAGCGAGTATATCATCCTCTTGTACAACTATCGAGCACTCCTCATGTACTTCACGACATCCAAATGCATATGAACGTACATCCACAGTAATGTTGGGAAGATCAAAATCACTAAGACTCCTACCCATAGATTGTAGAATCATTGATATGTCTTGAACCCGCTCAGCACTTGCACAATTTAAGTTGTAGTCTTCTGAAAGTGATTTGTAATGGTCATCCCATAACTTTCAAACATCTCCGACATCAGAAAAGATTAGAAGGGTCGCGAATAGTCTTCTAAGAGGGCCAGGCAGCTCGTGAGTGGACAACTCACGTAGACAGGCATGTATGTAATCATCACTCTATATTAATCCCCTTTCAAGGGCCGCTCTACGAAACGTAGTATACAACACGTCATTGACTGTGTAAAGATAATCAAAGCCAGTAGGCCCTTTAACATGTTGCACTAGTACACGCAAATAGAACCGCTCTCATTCGGCAGGATTAGCGGAAACCATTCTTCCTCTCATTTTCCCTTGCTTTTGACGGTTCCACTTGCGGGTAATCTTATTCCATGTGTAGAACTTGGGGATGTCTTTATATAAATGTTGCCTCGCCTCTATGTCTGTCTGGTTCAATTCAAAAAAGGCGGTTAACATCGATCTCTTATTTCTTTCATTCTCAAGAATGTCAGTAAGTACAACGTCTTTTTCAAAAGTAACGAACTGCTTATTAGGTAGATAAATTTGCAATGACATGACAGACGGATAGATATTAGATAGAGGGAAGCCATAAATTCGCCACATGGCTTCAGGGGGTGATACATAACGCGCATCTTGGAATCTCTTTATCTCATTAACGACTTGTTCTCTGTCTTTATCAACATTTACAACTTGTTTGTCATGACCCTTGTAAACGTACTTGAAGACACATTTAACCGATTTTATACTTGAGTGCACCTCCACATTGATATGACAATTGAACATCATCAACAATTTAGGGTTATATGGAACAACCCATCTATTTTCCAGGACGCTGTTCCATACGTTTACCTCAATGTCATTGTCTCTCCGTCTATACAATGGGTATGAGTCATCTCTTTATTGCGTTGTTTCTTGGAACTGCCTAGGATAATTCCAATGACATTTCTTTGGTTCACCCTCCATACAAGGACACTAAGTATTTAAGTGACCACAAGGGCTATGAATCATGTGCTTTAGGACCAGTTGGTGCAATTCAGGCTGCTTATTTGGGTATGGAATTTTAGCGCAAACAACTTTATCGTAATGATCGGGATTTGCCAGTTTGTCAGCTGATGTTAGAATCAGGAGAAAATGTGCATGTGGTAAACCCCTTTTTTGAAACTTGATAACATATATATGCGACGAAACGATGCCAAGGATATGTTTGGTGAATAGTTGGTGCTTGAGATACTCTAGTTTTGCACGAAAAACTCTTGTAACCACGTCCGGTCAATCTTGGGCGGTTTGTCCTTCATAAAGGTTTTCCACAATTTCAGGCCAATTTGGATTGCAAGTCATTGTAAGAAAGATATCAGGTTTCCCAGCATCTTGTACTAAAGTCATGGCATCCAAAAATCGTCTTCGCATGGCACGTGGTCCTCCAATAAAAGACACAGCCAAGACAATAATTTGGACAAATCTATTCGATTGAACATCCCCGGCGTTAACACAATCAACGATTCCTTGATACAAATCTTCTCTAATTGTGGATTGGTTTATTTCACAAAATTGCAAACATGAAGTCTCGATCTTTATGTATGTATCTACCACAAATTGCTGAAACAATCGCCCTCCAAACAAGATCAAGCTATGATATGGCCGAATCTGGAATTTGTAACAGTAATATTCTCGCATAGTAACTGTTTTCCTACCGGTTGTTGTGTTAATACCTATATGGTGATGTTGAAAAGATTGTGTAAGGCATACAGTTACTATAAGATACTATTGTAACATGGTATTAAACAAGACAAACTGATATATTCGTATTATGATTACGTTAATACATTCTTCGTCTTCGGGGACGTCATCTTCATCATCAAAGAGTTCTCTTATGTCTACGCCTTCCTTTGGTATTCGAGGATGCCATCCAGCCTCACCGTTTGGAAAGAACAGTGGATAAGACAAAGGATCATAACAAGCAAAATAAGGTTGTATATGCGTAGGGTATTCAGATCTTCCATACACAACAATACTTATCTTGTATGTAGTAATGTTCTCATTACCTTCCACCCAAATATCAGCGACCTACGTGATAATATATTTAAGGTAAGAGTATAAGATTAGATATACGAGATGTATATTTAGATAAGACGTAGGATGGTCAGAATCATATGTATACCTCAGACGTTGTCGGACGGTTGTAAAGTCTTTGATCGACCTTAACTAATACAGTTAATTCAACCCTATACTTATCAAGTGGACCAAGGTTACCAAGTGATCGAAATGTATGAACATATGGGTTTGGTGCAAGAACACGTGATAATATCGTAACAATCTCTCTATCAAGATTAGGCCATTTTAACCGGTACTAAAATTCAGATTTCGCGTCATAAAAGTACAACTGCAAGTACATTGGCTCTCCGTCTCTAGGAACCAACTGATCAATTCTATGATATATACCTCCTTACACACGAAACTTATATACTCCAGAGCCCTTAGCGTTGTATCTTTTGTCCAAGGTTACACCCATCGATGCAAAGGAAAAGTTTGTGTTATAGGCGTGTATGTTTTTCCTAAACATTTTTCCTAACTGGCATTGCGACGTGAATAGGTTGTATAGTTTTGGAGGAATGTCTAAGGGCTGCAAAGTTGTTTTCCCATTCATGCAACAAAAAGTAAGGAACTCATACTGTATTTTCTTTGCTCCACAATTGACACATGGTGGTTGCTCCTTCAATAGGCAATGCTCTTTAGAAAGCCCATTATACACAAAATCGTACGGATCGTCTTGAGAGTTATTATTTTTTCTTTACGACATTGATAATAACTTCTGTAGTATTCTTTCCTTGTTTGAATGGTTGGGGGTACACCAACATTGGCTCCTACAAAGGTATATAAGCCAGTAAGTTTACGTTTGTTGGAATATAATATTTCCATTCTAATACAAAAAACCAATGGCGAATTTATTTAATGAAGCTTACCATCCATATCCATAGTTTGGTTGTACTCTTGATCAAATAGGGGCAACAGTACGTTACTACCATGTTGATCATCTGGTTTGAAAACTAAAACATGTATTAGTAAGAGAATACAAAATAACATAAAGAACAACGGTATGTATATTTTTTTACCTAAGGTGGTTTCACGTGTCAAGGCCGAAAGATCTTGGGTAGCTCCTACCGGTGTCGGTGATTCCATGTCAGCATTTGCTTCTGCTATTTTCTTGTGTTTACATCGTTGGTAATACCTTCTCTGGCACTCTCGTCTTTTTAGAATAGTTGGGTCTACACTTGCATTGGTTCCTACAAAGGTATGTAAGCCAGTAAGTTTACGTTTGTTGGACTATAATATTTCCATTCTAATACAAAAAACCAATGGCGAATTTATTTAATAAAGCTTACCATCCATATCTATAGTTTGGTTGTACTCTTGATCAAATAGGGGCAACAGTACGTGACTACCATGTTGATCATCTGGTTTGAAAATTAAAACATGTATTATTAAGACAATACAAAATTCCATAAAGAACAAGGGTATGTATATTTTTTTACCTAAGGTGGTTTCACGTGTCAAGGCCGAAAGATCTTGGGTAGCTCCTACCGGTGTCGTTGATTCCATGTCAGCATTTGATTCTGCTATTTTCTTTTGTTTGCATCGTTGGTAATACCTTCTCTGGCACTCTCGTGTTTTTAGAATAGTTGGGTCTACACTTGCACTGGTTCCTACATAGGTTGAACCATAGGAACGCGGTGTTTGTATTATGTTTTCTTTATTGCTTGACAGGTTATGAAGCGATGGTGTTTGTAATGCCGGGTTTTCTTGAGGCCCATTCGTATTTATGATATTGTGCAATGTTCCAAACGTTACCCTGTTCAGAGAGAGATTTAAGTGAGTTGGTTCACATGTCAAAGCCGAAAGATTTTGTGTACCTCCTACAGGTGTATGTGGTTCCACGTTAGCATTTGCTTCTGCTAGTTTCTTTTGTTTACACCGTTGGTAATAACTTTTCTGATACTCTTGTTTTTTTAGAATAGCTGGGTTTACACTTGCATTGGTTCCTATAGAGGTTGAACCATAGGAACATGGTGTTTATAATGGTGTTATGTTTTCTTTATTGGTTGACAGGTTATGAAGCGATGGTGTTTGTAATGGCGGGTTTTTTTAGGGCCATTAGTATTTATGATATTGTGCAATGTTCCTAATGGTACCCTATTCGGAGAGAGATTTAAGTGAGTTGGTGTTTCTTCAACATAGGCAGAGTTGGTCTTGCCTTTTTTCCCCTTTATGTTGCACGAACATCTTTATCAGATAATGGTTGGCGTTTTTCTAGCATAAAATTAAATGAAATGAAACTTGAATTAAAAGTTTAAAAAAAAGTAATATATCGATATTAAAACCAGAAACAAACCATACCTTTGTTTAAATCAACATGAATTGGGGTCACTCGTGCTAGATTGTCAAACTCCAATCATCATGTCTTCAAGCTACAAAAAGGGTTAACAATTACATTACTACAGTATTAAAACTTACATGAACTCCTCTATCGCTAAGTCGGGTAAATACTCATGTCAAACACCATTTTAAAGTTGCATGATAATATACTATTGGTTTTTTTGATGTTTGATATAGGTATAACAGATTAACGTCTAGCTTTCTATGTACTTTTTTCTTCTGTTTTGTTAATATAAAGGCAAGAAGGAGTTTGCGGAGTAAATATTAGCAGGTGCATATGGTTTTATAAGCAGTTCCAATGGCCATATGCTTGATATCCGACAATCCAGAATTATAATAGTTATAGTTTTAACTTATCTCATAAGTATAGTAGGTGACAGGTTACCCGTTCAATGTTCAAATTCAAGTACAAAACCACAACATTATCAATAATAACAACCAATGTAGGTTAGTAGCAACTAATATCGAAAGTTAATTTATATTACCTAAAAATGTGTAAAGAATGACCCAAAACCCACTAAGCGTGCAAAGCTTATCCAAAAAACAAACTAAGATCATAAAAGACGCATCATCACCCTTATATGTTTGTCGAGCATGATACTGATATTGAATGCAAATTCCTTATAATTAGATTGAGTGGAGAATTTAGAGATGGATATGCTTATTAGTTTCATGTATACTGATATTGACTTGTAATTAGAATACACGTATCACCTAAGCTAGTGGTAAGGAAGATGATGGAAAGTGACTGATCTAAAAGACGTTGCGTTGAAGAATCCTTATAACAAAAAAATGGGAAACTCTAACAAGTTCTTTGACAAGTGTTCTTGACACATTAACTGATTCGGATTGGGTTCGGTGCAAACTAAATTGTGTTTTTTTCAATAGAATCTTTGGTTCGGATTGGGTTCAGTACAAACTATATGTGCTACAATGCAACAAAAAAAGGCAGACGTAGCAGTGTAGATTACATTATGTATACTTAATACAATAGATCTAAAGGACCATGTAAGGTGCATTTATTTGAAAATGACTTTAAGTGACAAAAAACACTAATGGTTTAGATCAAACATAAGTTATCTAAAAAAGATTGTTTGATTATGTTATAATCTTTTTGTTAATTTATTGTTCTTCTGGTCATGGAAGCGCTACAAGTATTACATAGATAATTGCTTTTAAGTATAGGTCGGTGTTTTGTTTCATATAGTTGTAAAATACATTCATTTACAATTCTAAACTTTTTAACATATCCAACATTCTGAAAAAAGATCACCATCACGTTTACATATTCTATAAATATTGGAAACTAAGATGCTTACTTCCATAATAGATGATACAAATTAAATAGTTACGGAGTATAAGCAGACAAGCGTAAGCACATTTCTTTATCTAAACACTCAACTTCCTATGTGACTTTATAAAATCCCATTCACCCAGATAAACTATTCAAATAAGCAATCCCGATTCCCAGGCATCTAGAAAAACATAACCAAAGAGCAATATGTAAAACCAATAGTGAGACACGAACTACCAAAGTAAGTTCATAAAAGAATTTTAATTTCCTGAACTAAGATGTGTCAATATATGAAACATATTATGGGTTTATCTCTAAATACCACTAATACCACATGCAATTCCGTGTCAAATGGTGTACCTCATATTCATATTATTACCCTTTTTGTAAACTTAATAATCTGTTTGCTTTTTCACAATTTTGTTACACACAATACTTATAATCAAGTAATGAAACAATGATGAAACACATATAGATGAGCATGTTGGCTACGTTAGATGATGAATATATTAACTTAAAGTGTAATAATTATATTGATTGTTGATAATATATAGTTCGATATGATTAAACAAACACCCTTTTTAGCATGATTGTACACGTAGCAGCACAAGAAAGACATAAAGGATATAGCGTGTTTACCTCAAGTCAAATCCATAATGCAGGGGTTTGAAAAACGGATCAACTTCCATAAAAGCATATTTAGGAATTTGATGTCACTCTATAAGACATACAAGCTATATTTGTCATGTATAGCAAACGTATATGTATCAAAAAAATTAAGAGGTGTAAACTTAAACCTCGGTTGAAAGGGGTAAGAAACATTATCAAGCGGCATTTCCTGTTGCTAACAACATTATCAAAAGGCCTTCCTTCATCTTGATTTGATGCGTTTTCCATCTTTTAAAAATCGAATTAGGATGTTAGTTTTATTTATATAGACATGTATAATCGACAACGTTTGTTAAGGACAAATAATTAAACATCATCAACGATTGTTTCATTCTTCATCAAAACATCAACAGGTGTCATTTTTCGATTCCATTTTTTGTGTGTGTTACTTTTTACTTCAATGTGAATGAAAAGAAAAAAATGGTTGACATGAATAACCAAAATATGGTTGTTTATATAGGGTATGGAAAAAACCCTTTGGTGAAAATTTAAAAAGTTGAATGAGTATACATTCCGCAATGGATTAATAAATGCGTATTACTTAATGTTTCCACCAATGAGTCAATCATATTAATTTAATGTGGCAATCCGTTTCGTTTGACTGAGTGTACATATTACGTTTCGCTTGCTATATTAATTAGGTAGGTTATAATGATTTTAATTTTTCCAATGTTTCTTAAAATAAGGATTTTCAACTTTTCTAGATTTCAACTTTTCTAGATTTCTAGTTTCAACATTTGGGTAAATCTCCTTTACAGAAGTATAGATGTAGCAATATATATATCTTATATATTTACCCCCCCCCCCCCCCCCCCCCCCCCCCCCCCCCCCCCCCCCCCCCCCCCCCCCCCCCCCCCCCCCCCCCACCCCTTTATAATATATATATATATATATATTATATATATATTATATATTTATATATAGGGAGACCTTCTTTTCAGAACATCTACATAGTGCGTGAATGAATAGAAACCAGCAAAAACAGTACATGTAACGCTTTTTAAAATATAAAAAAAAATTACATGAAAATCATCAATAATCGTAAGAATCAACCTATGTTCTTCAGTATCATCATAAACTCTCCTCTTCTTTCACAAAAACCATACACACCGGCCGCAATATTGTTGTTTGCACGCCTTATAAGGAACCTACATGTACACCTTCAAGAAAAATTTGGTATTTTCAATTTCTTATAAATTATTTTAGGAAACAACTATGTTTTTTTAAAACCTGTTATGTTGTTTTTAGAATATATGAGCAAAAAATACATTATGAAGGCATATGCATGCAAGGTTTTTGGTGGTTCTGTCAGTTCTAGCACTAAGATTGGTTCTGAAAAGAATAGTCTCACTTATTTTATATATATTATATATATAGAGAGAGATAGAGGAGAGAGATAGATAGATAGAGAGAGAGAGAGAGAATGAGGGAGGAAGAAAGGCGGGTGAGGAGGAGAGAGGGGGGGTGAGAGAAGGAGGGGGATGGAGAGAGAGAAGATGGCGAGAGATGGGAGTGAGAGATGGAGACATGGGGATGGTCGATTTTTTGAGGAGAGAGAGAGGGGGGGGTGGGAAGGAGGGTTAATGTGAGAGATTTTTTTAAATTATTAAAATGAGAACCAATCTACACCGTTGGATCTTTTAGTTGAATTAAATGAGAATAATATTAAATAAGTGACATTATAATCATTAAATAGAGCTTCAAGGGTATTTTTGTACATTCTTTTTTCACCATCTATTAGTACAATATCTCGAAAATAATTGATGCGTCGTGATACAATATCTCAAAAATAACTGATGCGTCATGGTACAATATCTCGAAAATAACTGATGTTTCGTCGTGGGTATAATATCTCGAAAATAATTGATGCGTCGTGGTACAATATCTCAAAAATAACTTGATGCGGTGTGGTACAATGTCTCAAAAATACGATAGTCGTTGGTACAATTTCAAAAATAACTTATGCGTCGTGATACAATATCTCGAAAATAACCGATGCGTCGCGGTATAATATCTCAAAAATAACTTATGCGTCGTGGTACAATATCTCAAAAATAACTTTGACGGATATATCTGTCTTTGTTGGATATATCCGTCGAAAATAACTTTGGACGGCTTATCCGTCAAAGATATGATATGTGTGAGCAATAAATTTGACAGATATATCATTTCGAAAATAAATGATGCGTTCGTGTTCAATATCTCAAAATAATGATGCGTCGTGGTACAATATCTAGAAAATAACTGATGCGTCGTGGTACAATATCTCAAAAATAACTGATGCGTCGTGGTATGATATTTCAAAGTGGTGATGACGTTGGGTTTTTTTATATAACAAGTTTTGTTTTTAGTGTTGTGTGAGAATGATAATTTAAGACTAATTAAAGAGTAATAATTTAAATGTTTATAATACCCGTATGTGTTTATTAATTATATTAATTTTGCTTAATTAATAAGTTGCCACATGTTGCATGTTTATTGGGTCTTATGAGTTTTTAGTTTTACAACTTTAAGAAATCTCTCATTGATGCTCTAATTATATATATATATATATATATATATATATATATATATATATATATAGGGTAAAGATCAAATAAAAAGACAAATATTCGTGAGAAGGATACACTACACATGGTTTTTTTTAAAAGTTCTCGAAAAATTCTGAAAAAAATTCACAAGATCCGGTATGTTGGTGCATAAAAAAGTTGTGAATGAAGTTTTTCTAATTTCGAGTTTTTTCTTTCTCGTTTTTTCTAATGCTCAAAAAAATAAAACTTTGATGCACTAAAATTTTTTGTTGCACGAAATTTTAACTTGTTATAGTTCTGATGCGCAATTCAATTTTTTGATGCAAAATTCATAGGAGTGTTGGTTGGCCAATAAATGAATTTTTGAGGCACAAAATGAACAAATTGAAAATTTTGATGCACAAAATTTTTTTTGTGCATTAAAAATTCGTTTTTTGTGCATTAAAAAATGACAAAACTAAAATTAGAAAACTTCCTTTACAAAAGGTTTTAGGCAACCAAATACTCTATCTGTGTGAATTTTTTTAGATTTTCGAAAACATTTTAATAAAATCATGTCCTAGTATAAGTCTTTTTACGTTGATTTAGCTTTTTTTTTAACCTTCCTATTATATATATATATATATATATATATATATATATATATATATATATATATATTACGTACATGTTATTATTAGCAGTGTTGCTAAAAAAGGCGCACTAGTGGGCCAACAACTTTGGCGATTAGTGTAAATCCGTCAACAATGATCAATAACGGTCAAAATCGATTAATGGTGGTCAAACTTACCTGAGTCTTGCAAATTGCCCAAAATACTCAAGACTCGCTGTAAGGCTGGATGGAGTGGTGGTGGTAAACCCACCGGACACATCAGCTTTCTCTCTTCAAATAAAACTCACCTTACAACTCACATTTCCACCGTAATAAGAACTTACCTTACCACTAAAACTCACCTTTCATTAAAATACCCACTTAATATAAAATATACCCCACTATATACCCACATACACTCACAACTAATTAAAATACAATATATATAAAGAGAAGGCCCCACCATTTATCAAACTCACATATGTGAGTTTACCACATAGTGTGCACCAAATTCATACGAAACTCACCATGGAAATGGAACTCACCTATGTGAGTTTTACCACCGGAGTGGCACTCGCGCGTGAGTGGTAAACTCATCCCACTCCGTCCAGCCTAAGTTGTTTTTTTAATCTTGTCAGAAATACCCAAAATCCGTTATGAATACTCAATAATTGCCGAAAATACCAATTTAATTAATCCCATCTAAACCTTTTACAATCTATAAGAGGGTCGAGCGTCTAACTATCCGTGTGCACCAATTTTGCAACCTTGTTATTAGCATGGAATACAAAAATTCAAAATAAAAGGATCACATAGAAATCATGGTCGGTTATTATAACTGGTTTTATGAAGAAAAAAAAATTGGAGCATAACTTGACATGGACATAATTGATATCCATAACCGACCTTAAGTAGTTACACCTAATATTTAAAATTGCAATTTCGGTTGGTCAGCTTATTCTAAAATCAATACAATAAGTTCTAATCTCAAATAACTTACGCTAATTTCTCCTCTGATTTGAATTGCTACAGCTATTCTTATTTTACATGTTCTATTCACCCAAGGTTACTACTGCTCTAGCAACACTTTATATGAATAATACTTTTCTCGTCTCAAAATAAGTGTTCGCTTCACCATTTAACCGATCGAAAAGGTTTCGTAAATACCTACTAAATACACTTTCTATCAAACTTTGCACATTTTCAAAACAAAGACACATATTGATCGGAACGTACTGAGTAATATTATGTCTTGATATATGCCACTTTGTTGGGCAAGTGTAGTGTGCAACTTGAAAATATAATAATGGTAAGGTTAATCATAACACAAAATTATCTTAAGATTTCAAAATTTGTGTGTGATATTCATATACTTTAACATCATACAATGCAATGCAAAATCTTTGTTTTACCTGTCGAAATTTCATATGCAAGTCAACAACAACTTGGCATATTTAAAGTTTTATGAAATCGAATATATAAGTCTTTAACTTTTATCCAGTAACATAACTTTGTCAGGAAGTAATCAATTTATCTTTATCTATATACTAATCCTCAAACATTTGACCACTGTTCATCTACAGTGGTCAAGTGTTTGACTTGGGCCTTGGGCTCATTTGGCCCGGCCCAAGTAGTTTTTTTTTTTTTTAGTTTAGTCCAACATCTAGCCCAACTTTTTTTCCCTTTTTTCCGCATGGTTACTCCCACCCCCACTTCTTTCGTTAAAAA
>BQNB010010111.1:0-61635 GCA_026074375.1 Tanacetum coccineum
AGCTCTCATCGACTACGACGTACGACTCGATGACGTTCCCATCATGTGCGACAATAAAGGCGCGAATGACCTTAGCAAAAACCCGGTGCAACACTTTCGTACCAAACACATCAAAATTCGTCACCACTTCCTCCGTGATAATGTTCAAAAAGGACATATATCTATCGAAAAAGTACCTTCCGTCGACAACATTGCTGACATTCTCACTAAACCCCTTAAACGTGAATCGTTTAACTATCTACGTCTTGGTTTAGGAACGATGGAACATGACTCGCGGGTTCTTACTCCTTTTTATATATAAATAAATATAAATAAATATAAAGGATCAAAATCTACAAAATCAATGAAACCGGAAATAGTATAGAGTGTTTCCGGGTCGTTATGTCCCAACGAGGCTTGAATGGAAAATCGAATGACGAATTGATAATCGATGTTTGAATATGACAAGGATATGATTGGGCACTAAACCTAATAAGCAAATGCACGAAAAGATAAGCAAGGAAAATAAGCTAGAGCATGCATAAAGGCTAGGAATGGTAAAAACACTTAAAACTTTTATACTAAGACACAAATAAGCTCAAATAAGCTTAAGACAAACCAAATAAGCTAGACTAACTCTAAATAAGCAAATTCAGCAAGCAATTAAACTAAGTTAAGCAGGAGAAACTCAGCAGTACTAACAACAGTACTAACAGTACTAACTTGGAGTTAGTACTGCTAGCTTTGAGTTAATACTGCTAGCTTAGACACAACACAATGAAAAAAGAAATAAGCAAAAAACAGATATTTAACTATCCCTAATAAGCACTCAGGCATAAGAATAAGCAACTAGAATAAGCTAGAATGGCGAATAAGCTAAAAACTAAAAACTGATAAACTCTTGAAATTACTTTGAAAAGGCAAACAAACTTAAATAATCTCTACTAAAGACAGTAAACGAAAATGGGCTTAATCTACTCTAAAAAGCTAAGCAAATCTTAAATAAGCAGAAATAATAAGCTGATAAGCTAAAATGAACTAACAGTACTAACTACCAGTACTAACTTAGAGTTAGTACTGCTAGCTTTGAGTTAGTACTGCTAGTTGAAAATCCCAAAAGAGAACTAGCAGTACTAACTATGGGTTAGTACTGCTAGTTGAAAATACCCCTTAAAGTTTTCAAAAATCATTTTTTTTCTTCTTAATTCAAGCTGATTTGATCCTAATTTGTTAAAAACATATTATCAAATAACAAAATAAGGCACTTATAAGCAGGTTTTAATCAATAATAAGCACTTAAATAAGCTAAATCAGTCTAACAGTTTTAACTCATAACTAACAGTACTAACTAAGAAATGTGCACAAGTCACTTTTTAAACTAACAACTAAGCAAGATAAGCACTAAACATCGTAATAAAGCATAAATAAGCAAATATAAGTAACAAATAAGCACTAATAAGCAGTTCTACAGTAAATAAGCAAAATAAGAAAAATAAAAACTTACAACTCCCTTGCTCAAAACAGGGTTAAACAAAGAGTCTACAAGCTCTAGCTTGTATAAAACAAGCTAGTGAGAGTCCATAAGCCCATCCAGAACTGGCTTATCATCCATAAGCTGTGGTATATTTGAGTGTGGACTTTTTATTTTGATTTTTCTTAACTAATTAGCTTTTTAGTTTACTTAATTAAAACAGCTTATAAATAAGCTTGAGTGAGAGCTTCTTAACACATTTTAAACTCAAATCAAACACTTAAGCAGTTGAATTTAAAAACTTGACTTTTTAACTCATAAACTTCAAACTTTCATTAATTCGTAAAAAGAGTACAAGGCAGTAAAATAAACTGAATAAAATGCTAAAATGACTTAAATAAAAATTACAATAAAACTAAGATAAGCTAAGATGCCTCCAAGGCTTACAAAAGGCTCTATTTATAGCCGAAGTCTTTTCTTCTTGGACTTGCAGCTTGTGTTTCCATTGTGAGAGCTTTCTAGGGTGTTTTTGTTGTGTGAGGGACTTGATAAGAGTAATCTCAGCCATTCAATCTTCTTGTGCTTCTTTTTGAGTCATCTAAGCCATCGAAATCACTTGGAAATGGTGAGGGATTGCCAACATGGCAATTATAAAGCTGGGGGGAGATAGTGGAGGAGGGGGAGATGTCTTACCCAAGGGGTTGTAGAGGTTGCAGGGTAAAAGGGTGGGAAGACACCCGTGAGTTGTATCTGGGGTTTTGTTGGGCGGGAAAAAATGGTTTTGGGCAAGTTGGCAGTTTTGGCCCCTCATCTCATATATCTTTTATTGCAAATTTCGGCCCTTGACTTTTTATTCTTGTAAGTTTGGCAGAACTGGCCCCTAAAGTTATACTTCACCCGGTATGCAATTTCAGCCCTTGAAATACAACTTGAGGTTTGGCAATTTTAATCCCTCAAGTTGTATTTTCTTCATTTGACTTTTTCGGGGTTGACTTTCCTGTTGACTTTTTGACTTTGACTGACTTTGGCTTCGATTTGACTTTGTCTTTTCCATTCCGTGCTTGGTTTTGTTTGTTTTTGGCTTTCTTCTTGTCCTTTTCTTGAATATCCGTCCCTGCACAATTCAAATGCAAAACATACAAATACAATGTATTTTTGGTACGTTTTTAGTCATTTAAGTCCGTTTTTGATAGAAAATGGTATGTGTAATTAAGCACATACCAAAATAGAAAACCAAGAATCTCAATCCCCCTCGACTAATAACCTCGAAAAGTAGCTAAGTGTTCGTCAAGGGGAACTAAAGAATCAATAGCTTCGACAAGTCCCGTTTTCACCATTTTTTATATGTACACTAACTATCCCTAATATTTTTGGATTTTCCTTTTTCTTTTCTTAACTAACATGTTTGACTTCCTTTATTTTATCAACACTGGGATCATAGAATGAGAAGCGCCCATAGAATAATCTACGGATGTCCGAATGGATAAATTCATCGTCCCTGATTTTTCACTAGTCCCAAACTAAGTGTGAAAACGAAATCACTGTTAAGTACAAGTAAAGATGCTAACACTACTTATAACTATGACTTGTCAACTTTTCGCTCCCAACAATTATTCAATTAGTGTGATTGTGCTTAATTTTAAGTTAAATTTAGATCGACAATTTTAGAAAGTAGTATAGTTTATGTGCATAACGATATTTCTGAAGAAATCTGGGGAAAAGACTAGATCACCCACCAACCAGCATATTCTCGATAGATCCCAGCCGAGTTCGACTTAGGTTATCAGGTTGAGACCCCACAGGAGAATGTTCGCAATGTAATAGCGGGATACTCCACCCTTTTAGGCCGAATTTCTTAGATTTACCGCTAAATAAACAATACTACTCAAAGCACGCAAACATCAAAAATTTAATGATCTCATTGGTGCGATTATTCCATGTAGCGACCTTTCTTCTCGGAACGTCCCAGCCTCATCAGCTAAGTGCCCAGGTTTTTGACACCCCACGGAGAATACTTAATCGAAATAATCTACCGACGGCAACCAACAACTTTTGAAGTCTTAAAGCAAGTTATTCTTAGTTCAAAATTATACTTGAGTTTAGAAAAAGAAATCTTAACCATTAAATTTTCATTTATTGCTATATACTATACTACCGTCATCATTTACATGACTACAACATCGGCCACGCCTCCGACAAGATGTAGTGACTTAGTCTGACGACGGTTTCTTATTGATAACACTTACGAATGCACTTTGGCATTTATTATCTCACTATGGGCATTTTGTTTTGAAGACTGCAAAATCCGGTTGTGATTCACGGCAAAGATGAGTAATACCTTTATCAGCCCCATGTTTTATTATATATACTTTATATATATATATATATATATATATATATATATATATATATTATTATTGCATCTTAATTTTCTGTAATAGAGAAAATTTCGTTTAGAAAACTCAAGTATAAAGACTGGAACTAAGATGAATTTTTTCGTTCTAAAAGGGCTTCTTTAGAAAATGTCCGAAGTTCTAGTTAAAGCAATAATTAAGCACGTTTATTAGTCAGGTTAAGAGCTTCGGGAGAAAAAGTCGACAAAGTTACACTTATAAGCAGTTGAGTAGGGATTCCAAATAATCACTTGCTTAGCTCCGATTATAAATAAACACTATCATTTCGATCTTTCGCTAATTTAAAATCCCTATATAAGGATCCGCGAATCTTAGCCTAATAAACTTTCGTTCATTTTGGTTAAGGGAAAAGCTAGGCTGTCAAACCACGCCGACCGAGTAAATTTATTCTCATTCTACCCTATTAGGAAAGTCAAAACTGTAACGCAAAACACTTAGTTTTATTTGTAAATTTAAATTTTTATATTAATATATTCATTATTATTATTATTTTATTATTATTATTATTATTATTAATTTGAAATTGTGGTGGTTAAAACAAGGATTACGTGGACAACAACGCTGCAGGCAACTCATTCAAAATCGAAAGATTCCCCCCCCATACTAGAACTAACATCGTCCTCGATGTTTTAAAGGGGTACCTACGTAAATCTAAGGCGTTTCCTTTATTAAGGGTGCCAAAAAGATAAAACGTTAGTCGATAATGATTTTGGATATCGGTGTTCCCAAAATGAAGCTGAGGAGTGTGAAATCTTGTGGATGAAGGGAAAAAACTGCGAGCGCGAGAGTCTGAACAATCCGAGAATGACCCTGAACATACACACAAACTCAAAACTCGGGGCTAATGGAAGAGGCGAGCAATCCTCACACAAAAACACTTATTCATATTTCAAAATAAAAAAAAATTAATTTAATCTACAGATAAGCACTGGTTGCTCCCACGAGTCGCTTGTTTAAGGTCACTTTTGCTTGACCTGTCCCCGATTCAGTTCTCCTTGTAGGGAATGTTTGGAGATCTGGACACCTTTTGGGTGGTCATGTCCCCTCCAATGTAGTGCTTTATCGCGGTGCACGTTTACATTGAATTAGGCCAGTTAGGCTTGAGATAACTCAACACGGTGCCTTATGGAAGTAAGACTTGGTATTCGTTGTACGGGCCGGACCAGCGAGTTTTGAGTTTTCCTGAGAAAATCTTTAATCTTGAATTGAATAGAAGAACACGATCTCCGATGTGGAACTCTCGGTTTTTGATCTTAGCATCGTGTATCTTCTTGGTCTTTTCTTTATAGATCAAGGAATTCTCGTAGGCTTGATCACGAAGTTCATTTAATTCATTTAGTTGAACTTTTTGGTGATCACCCGTAGTCTTCAGATCATAATTACAATGTTTCAAGGCCCAATAGGCCTTGTGTTCGAGTCGAGTGGGCGATGAAAACTTTCCGGACAAGCTTTTAAGGCATGTACACCCGATGGGTGTCTTGAATGCGGTACGGAAGGCCCATAATGCATCATCTAACTTGTCGGACCATGAAGCTCGGTTTTCACCTACGGTCCTTTCAAGAATTCTTTTTAGGCCACGATTCGAAACTTCAACCTGTCCACTTGTCTGTGGATGATAAGCGGTCGAGAGACGATGAGTAACTCCATATTTAAGCATCACTTTTGCAAATTGGTCATTGCAAAAGTGAGTACCGCGATCACTAATGATAGCACGGGGAGTTCCAAATCTGGCAAAGAGAGATTTCAGGAATTTTACAACAACTCGGGCATCGTTGGTGGGGAGCGCTTTTGCTTCAACCCATTTAGACAAGTAGTCTACGGCCACGAGAATGTATTTGTTCCCTCGAGAAGACGGGAACGGGCCCATAAAATCGATACCCCAGATGTCAAAGATTTCGCAAACTTGAATAGCATTTTGAGGCATTTCATCACGTTGCGAAATTTTTCCTTGACGTTGACAAGTGTCACACCGTGTGACCAAGTCATGGGCATCTCGGTAAATGGTGGGCCAGAAGAAACCGGAATCAAAGACTTTTTTGGCTGTGTAGTTGGCACCCTGATGTCCCCCGGTGGGTCCATTATGGCAAGCTGTGAGGATATCAACAGCTTCTTGGCCGTATACACACCGTCTAATCGTTTGATCCGCACATATTTTAAACAAGTAGGGGTCGTCCTAAAAGTAATGTTTTACGTCTTTGAAGAATTTCTTCTTCTGCTGGGACGACATCCCTTTCACGATAAAATTCCCTGCATGGTAGTTTGCAATGTCGGCAAACCATGGGGCACTTGAATCACCACGGAAGGTAACCATTCCAAGTGTCTCGAGAGGGAATGTTTCAGTTATTTCTTTGTTCTCGAGAACATCTTGGTGAGGGTTTTCAAGTCTGGATAGGTGGTTAGCAGCAAGATTCTCAGCTCCTTTTTTATCACGGATTGTGACATCAAATTCTTAGAGGAGGAGAATCCACTGCAGCAATCTCGGCTTAGCATCTTGTTTATTAAGAAGATACTTGAGAGCTGAGTGGTCGGTATACACTATGGTTTTTGACAAGACTAGATATGGCCGGAATTTCTCGAAAGCATACACTACGGCAAGTAATTCTTTTTTCGTTGTAGTGTAATGTGCTTGAGCCTCGGTCATGGTTTTGCTTGCATAATGTATTGGCTGGAAATGCTTGGTCTTACGTTGCCCCAGGACTGCCCCAACAGCAAAATCACTCGCATCACACATGATTTCAAAGGGCAAGTCCCAATCGGGGGCAACTAGAATCAGAGACTGGGTTAACATTAACTTAAGGGTCTCGAATGCTTCGATGCATTCCTTCGAGAAGATAAACGGAGTTTCTTTTTCAAGGAGGTGGGTCATAGGCCGGGCGATTTTGGAAAAATCCTGAATAAATCGTCGGTAGAAACCGGCATGACCGAGGAAACTTCGAACACCCTTCACGGTAGTGGGATGAGGTAATTTTGCAATGACATCAACTTTTGCTTTGTCAACCTCAATCCCGGTCTTAGAAATCTTATGGCCTAGGACTATGCCTTCCTTAACCATAAAGTGGCACTTTTCCTAATTTAGCACAAGGTTGGTGTCTTCACACATTTGGAGCATTTTGTCTAAATGGGAAAGGCAAGATGAGAAAGAATCCCCGAAAACTAAGAAATCATCCATGAAGACTTCCATGGTTTCCTAGATCATATCGTGACTAATAGCAACCTATGCACCTCTGGATCGTGCAGATGCATGCTCAATACCCAAGGCATGCGGCGATAGGCAAATGTCCCGTAAGGGCAGGTGAAGGTTGTTTTCTCTTGATCAAGTGGGTCAATCGGGATATAAAAATAACCGAAGAATCCGTCCAAAAAGCAATAGTACTCATTTCCGGCTAATCTTTCAATCATCTGATCCATAAATGGTAACGGGAAATGGTCTTTACGAGTTGCATCATTGAGTTTTCGGTAGTCAATGCAAACTCGCCATCCCGTAACCAACCTAGTAGGTATCAACTCATTTTCCTCATTTTTTATCACGGTTATGCCTCCCTTCTTAGGGACACAGTGAACCGGGCTCACCCAAGGACTGTCAGAGATAGGGTAAATCAACCCAGCATCAAGAAGTTTGATAATTCTTTGCTTAATATCCTTATAGATTTTGGGGTTACCCGTCTCTGATGTTGATATTGTTTGGAATTCTTTCCTTAAGACTTGTGGGTGCAAAACTTTTGGATCTATTCCTTTAATTACTGAAATTATTCCATAAGCTATGGCATTGTTTGTATGATTAGAACTTGATCAGGACGGTCTTATCCTCATCGTTTAAGTTTTTAGCGATATAGGACGGGTAATTTGTCAATCACCTCAAGAAAGCTATACAGCGAGAATAGGATGGTAAGTCTTTGAGTTCTAGCTCGGGAGGATTTTCACTAGAGGTTTCCACAGTTTTGGTCTCACAAATTTTAAGCTCTCTACGGAATTCAGGCAGATAATTTCCTTGATTGGGAGGGGGTGGTGATGGTTCACTATTCAGGATTGCTTCGAGCAAGAGAATATCCCCCTCTAAGTCATAGTAAGAGTCATCAATTTCCAATGAAGTTGGATCATCTTCTAGAGCTAGGAAAGCATCGGCTTCCTCAATCAGGAGAAAATCACTACCCTCAAAAGGAGTGAGGGTAGGAGAAGAGGTAGACATAACCGGGTCAGAATAAGGAGTGGGATTGCCACTCTGGACCACATCTGAGAAACCGAGAACTTCTTGGGAGTATTCCTCACAAGCCATATCGATAACATCAACTTTGTTAACCGATTCAATGACATTGTAGGAAAAAGTCTTGGTATCTCCAACTTTGAAGGTCGCGGATTTGTCATCATGTCTAAGGGTCATTTGTTCACTGTGAACATCAATCAAGGCATGTGCCGTTCTTAAGAAAGGTTTCCCTAGGATTATGGGAACTCAAGGATCGGCTACGTAATCCACGACCACAGCCAGAAAGAAGAACGTTCCAACTTTTACGAAAACATCCTCGGCGATGCCGGTTGGAGTAGAAATCGTTCGGTCGGCAAGTTCAAGTATCATTCGGGTTTTGGTTAAAGCTGGGAGATTAAGCTCCTTCCAGATGGAGAGAGGCATTAGATTGATGCTATGCCACGAGATCGGCAAGGCTTTAGCATTCATTCATACTCCGGAAATATCTACGGTATAGAAGTTCCGGGGTCGAGTCTCCTAGTTTTTCTTTTTAGTTATTTTTTATTTTTACTTTTTTTTATTTTTCTTTTTTTTTTTTTTTGTTTTTTTTTTTTTTTTTTTTTTTTGTTTTTCTTTTTTTTTTTATTTTGCTCAGGAAACTTTTTGAGGATATACCGATCGAGCAATACTTCATTTACCGGTGTCTTTGTCAACTCATTCATCTTATCCTTGTTATGAGGAGCTTTTTATACTATTGGTGCAAATTTGTGGGGCTTTTGTGAAGAGCGGAGCGAAACTCCGCTCAAAATGCTGATTCGGAAAAATCTCATAAAATTTTGAAGCTAGAAGATGTCTTTTCGCGGAGCTTCTCTTTGGTGGCCTGATGGTTTATAGGCCAAAGGGTTCTTATCTTTGAAGCATACGGGCTCACCATTTTGCGGCATAGGTTTGACCGCCTGAGGTTGGATGTTTTCAGTGCTTGGTTGCACCTTATCCTTTGTCACCTCGGGTTCGGTTTCCCCCTCCTTAGGAAGAGAAGAAATCAGGGGTGGCATTTGAGGTCCATTATAAGAAACACCACTTCAGGTGATGATTGCTTTCACATCACCTTTTGGGTTAGCAACGGTGTTGCCTGGGAGAGAACCCGACACTGAAGTAGAAGCGGTATTGCTATTCACTAATTTGGTGAGCAGGTCCGTTATATTGGTCATTTGGCTGGTCATTTGGCCTACTTGGCCTTGTATGTTTTGCATCACTGCGTCATTAGCTTTGACATAGCTTTCAAAATCAGCCTTTGACACACCATGTGCCTGAGGGGCTGGAGCTTGGTAAACTGGTAGTTGATGAACCTGGGGTCGAAAAACTGGTCCTTGGTTGAAATTATTCCCCCTATTTTGGTTCTAGGGTTGATTCCAACGGTTTTGGTTACTGCCTTGATTTTGTTAAATGGGAGGAAAACTGGGAGGTCTAATTTGATTTGCAACCATTTGAGGTCGGTAACCGGTATTTCCCTGGTTGTAGTTAACTGCGGCGGCTTGTGAAAGTAACTATTGAATATTGCTCGATAAATGTTGCCTTGGTGGGGGACAATTCTGTGAGAATGAGCAACCACAACAAGTTACACAACTTTCCTCCAACCTAGCTTTTATCGTTGCGGGAGCTTGAGATAGGTTTTTCTTAACAGGAGTAATGTTTCACCATGTCTTTAAGTTCAGCTGGACATCGGGTGAGAATCCGGAAGTAGGAAGTGTTTGCTACTTAACTTGGTCAACAATGGCCTTTGCTTCGTGTTTGACGCACTTTGGACTTGCTCTCGATGATTTTTAAGCATTCTCTAGGTATTTTGTCCAAAAAGTTACCACCCGCGGCGGAGTTCAATGAAGCTTGTCATTTGCGTTCAAGGCTTTATCAGGAATGTATCGAGTTGATTAATTCTGAAAAACCCATGATGCGGGTGCTAAAAGATCATTGACAAACCGGTCCCCTGCCTTCATAGTATGATTCGTAAAATCTTTGTTGAAACCTGTGATTTGTTACGAAGATTTGTCATTTTGGAGGGAGGGAAAAATTTGTTAATGAAATTATGGAACAAGATCATCCTAAGTTTAAATTGACGAGAGGTTCTTTTTCAAGCCAAATAACAGGGCTGCCCCCTCGAGGCAATGCGAAACGCATAAGCTTAACCCGACGTGCTCGGGATGTGATGGGAACTTCATCGTAGTAAGTGATCTTGGTGAATATCGGATGTGGCATGGTGGGTCTCTTGTCATGTCAAAAAATTGTTTTTTTTGACAGATTAAGCAAAACGATGCTTATGCTCAAAGTTTTATGCGGTGTTTTCCAGGCACCAACGATTGCATCCTCGTAACCATAGGTGGCGTGCTTGGAGCATTTCTGCTATAGTACGATTATCGGGCCATCGTATCTACGGGATGGATTTGAAAGTTCTTTTTGTTTTCAGTATCAAATGGTTAACAATTGTCGTGGACTTGTTGTTGTCTAGTCTACGGATTAGAACCGAGTGCGGCATGCTCTTAAATTATGAAAAAGAAGAAAATTTAAATAAATTTTATTTTTATTTATTTTTATTTTTTTGGTTCCTTCAATAATTTATTCACAATTGATTTTACGGATAATGAGATAAGACAACTTCAACCAAATAATCGACTTACTTCACGGTAGCTCCTAAAAAGATAAACGCACAGGTGAGCGGAGGAGAAGGAAAGCACGGTACTTTTAAGAACCTTTCTCCTTTAGGGTCGTAGTTCTTAGGAACAACCCTCCTTATACCCACTTTATAGTTTGTTCAAATTTTCAAGGTGAGCCGTACCTCGTAAGTGACACAAATGGTAAGTTTTTGAATCTTTTGTTTGGGAACTTATTTATGGATAATACTTCAGTGGAAAGTATTATATGTTGGTGTTCTTTTACCAACTTTGGTGAATTTGTATTTATCTTTTTTATGGACAATGTTTTTATATTTTTGATTTTTCTTTTTCTTTTTGTTTTTTTTATATGATAAATATACTAATAAAAGAAAATAAAAAATATTTTTGTACTTTTTTATGTTTTTATAAGAATAGAAAATACACACAAATTTAATCACAATTTGTCAAACGTTGGATTATCGTAAACACAGCCTCCCCGGCAGCGGCGCCAAAAATTGGTTCAAGCCGAACACACGTATAAATATGCGTAAGGGGCGAACTCAATCGTAATATAGCGGACAGACACGGAAAAACCTTAGGAAAGGTCTAACCAAATCTCCCGGGTTATCGTATTCCCTGACGAGGAGTGAATATGGAAAATCAGATGTTGTTTGTGGAATAATGATTGAATATCAAATATTTAAGATTTTGCTTTTAAAACTAAGAATTATACTACTAGATTTAAAGCTAAAGATATAAGATATATAAAAACAAATATGCTTGCCAAGTGGTAATCGGATCCTCAGTGTGAACCTAGTACTAATCATTTGAACCAATATTTTTTTTTGTTTATCTTTTTTTTACGTCTAATAAATTATTTCCTCACAACGTTGGTTTATTTTGAAAACAATTTTTTTATTAAGATATTAATGACTAAATTTATGCCTAATTACTCTTACGGCTTTTGCTCGTTCGAATAACCAAAACACAAATCTAAACAATCAGTAAATTATTAATCGACAATCACTTTTTATATCAACACTTAAGTCACCAAAAACTACTCACTTAGCAAGCATAATAAAACTACTCACTAATCATATTAATCAATAAAGCGATAAAAGACATAATAAGCAAATTATACTACACTAATTAATATTGAAAAGAGAAGAGATTTAGAACCCGAATGCCGAAACCAAAACGATTAAAACCACCCGATCTAATATTCTACCAAAATACTTAAGTTTAGGAGCTAAAAGCTTTAAACTTGAGATATTGAGTTAACTTATTAGACCCTTAAGCTCCACGCCAAAGAGTTGAAACGAACCTTAACAACAAAATATTTAAACACACATGTTAGAATTCAAACAGTTAACCACAATTCACCTTCCACTTGCATATTTCATACTTTCTGTTTCTCGATTTTACATACGCTTCAAAAACTGTGAAATAATATAATAATTAAAAACTACCAAGGCCATCAACGAGAACTTAAGGATCCAAGGCCCACAATCGCGTGAACTAATTGCAACAGTTAACTTAACTTAGACAACTATATTTTGAAAAAGTGAACGTTGCGAAAAAAAATAAACAGTTGTAAAACATTTTTTTCCTTTGGTGGTTTTTTATACCAACTAAGCTCCTTATTAAACTTCTTATGAAATAAGCATTTTTTTTCAACCGAATTGAGCTCTCGATTTATTCTAGGTGGTCCAAGGCTTATCTGAATAAGACCGAGTAGCTTAAATACTCGTGGCCACCTTCTTTAATATCGATCGAGATTAACAAGGGAGCACGTTCAGAGCTTAATAGCTTATTTCGATATATAAGAAAATTAACTTAAGACAATAGCAAACATAAGCTAAAAAATACTTCGGCATTATATACAGCTAAATAACGTGGTACAAAATCTTAATAAGCTAGAAAATTACTAGCGTAAAAGTAAGCCGAACACAATAACTACATGCGAAAACAAAGGGATACTAGTAAAAAAAAAGAAGGCATTGCATGGAAATTATATCTCCTACTGTTGGATAAAAAACAAATGGCATGAAAAGTAAAACAAATGAGATTCTTGGTTTAAACTACTGTTTAACAAAATAATAGCATTGTAAAAAAATAAAAACTAAAACTACTCCAACTGTTGCTTGCTGCGTCTATTTATAGTCCAAGGGATTCCATTTTGCAACTTGAAGATATTTTGTAGACATGCGAATTGTGAGCCGTTGATTTCAACTTGCAATTTGAGATGAAAGACAATGTGGAGTAACATGTGCCTTGAGCCGTTGATTCCTTTTTCTTTTGAATCTGAGTCGTTGATGCGTTTGCAATTTGCAAATGAAAGGTGAATGTTGCAAATGGAAGGTCACGTGCCATTATTTTGGATTTAATTCTTGGCATGTGATGCTTAATTCATTATTTCACTTCATTTCATTTCTTTCTCGGATCTTGATTAATAAACATGGGTTGGTCCGACCCATAGAAATGGTGTCGGGTCGACCCAATAAAATATGGAGACACCGTTGAACTCGAAATCTTGAACTCTTTCCAATGGCATGCTCGGATAATTTTTCTGATTCCGTCTTGACTCCGAATAATAATTAAACTTGATTGAGCCAAGCCCGAAAATCACCGTTTTTGCGTTGTTTTCAATCCTTTGTACCTGCGAGACATAAAAACACAAACCAAACATATTTGCAATAATATTAAGCATATTTCATGTTTTTAGTCGACTTTTTAGTGTTTACCGGGGTATAATACGTTTGTTTTATTAAGCGAAACCAAACACCCATCTGAAGCAACTTGGCATGGCCATTCTTGTTGTTCGTGAGTATTTCTAATAGCAGAGTGAGTCGGTATAAAACAAGGCTCTTTAGAATATGACAAGATTGGCAAAACGTTTCAAAGCATACACTACAGCGGATCATCTCCTCTTCCGTTGTAGTGTAATGAACTTTGAGATTGGTCCTTCGTCTTACTCAGCATAATGAATCGGTTGAAAATGCTTCGTCTTACGTTGTCTCCCAAGATACCGCCACAATCGCAACATCGCTTGCATTCAATCTTTATTCGAAAGGTAGTTCTCCATCTGGGACACACTAAGATCGGGCTTTCGGTAAGCTTCTTCTTAGGGTTCGAAGCATTGATACAATCTTTTGAAATAAAACGGTGTGTCTTTTTCGAGGGAAGGTGGAGTTATTTGGTCTAGAAATCTGGAAAAATCTTGAATGAAACGAGTTAAAATCCCGCTGACTAAAAAACTTCTAACTCCTTAACGGTTGTTGGATGAGGGAGTTTAGCAATCACGTCGACTTTTGCTCGGTCGACCTCAATTTGGACATTTGATATCTTTGACCTAAAAACAATACTTCTTTACACATGAATGACATTTTTCCCAATACGGACTAAGATTGTGGCATTCACATCTTCTTTAAATTCGTTCAAGATTAGAAAGGCATGAATCAAAATTATCACCAAAAATGGAAAAATAATCTATAAACACCTCCATTGTGTTTTCTATCATATCGTGAAAAATCGCCATCATACAACGTTGAAAGGTTCCAGGAGCATTACATAATCCAAATGGCATACGACGATAAGCAAGTTACGTTTATGGGGCACGTATAAAGACGTTGTTTTTCTTGATCATGAGGATCAATTAGAATCTGAAAATATCCCAAAAAACCATCTAAGAAATAATAGAATTCATTGCCGGCTAGAAGTATCTAGCAATTTGATCCATGAGTGGAGAGGGATAATGATCTTATACGAGTCGCTTCGTTAAGCTTCCTATAATCGATACATACTCTCCATCCGGTAACTAGACGTGTCGGAATTAATTCATTCTCTTCATTTGCAACGACGGTCATTCCTCCTTTTTTAGGGACACAATGGATTGGACTAACCCACGGGCTGTCGAAGACCGGGTATATTATTAGCATCAAGAGTTTAATCACCTTCTTTTAATGGACTTCATGAATTTTTTCAGGTTCCCGTCTTTGACTCTTGCACCACTGGTTTTCAAATCGTCTTCCAACAAAATCTTTTGAGTACAAAATATGAGCGTCGATACCTTGAATATCGGTTATGTTCCAACAATGGATGTGTTATGTGATTTTAGGAACATTTAATGAGAGCTTCTTTTTGATGTGTATTAAACCTTTTGCTATGATGTGGGTAACTATCGTTTCTTCCAAGAAAGATATTCTAAGTGAGATGGTAGTCTTTACGCCTAATTCCGGAGGCTCTTCAATTGAAGATTTGGCCTCGGTAACTTCACTTTGCTTAAGGTCCATCGGAGGAGTCTGAAACGGGTCATCATTTTTAAACAATTGTTCAAGCACATAAATATCTTCTCGGATCACAATCTTCATGATCACTTTTCTCAAAGAGATTGATGGTCATAAGAAAAAGCATCGATTCTTCCAAATTATATCGGAAGTAAATGCTCAGACGTCGATGTGGGTTTCCACTTAATTCATCACTAGAAATCCTTATATCTGGAACATACTCCTCACAAATTTCATCAATGATGTCAATCCGGTTTACCGATTTGTCATTCGTGGAGGAGTATTTCATGGTTTGGTCCAAATTGAAAGTGACGGCTTCATTATCGACTCGGTGGGTGATTTCTACTTCTCGTAAGTCTTTTAAGGTATAAGCGGTACTCGGGTATCAGCTTCGTAAATCGACAACTACGAAATTGGGGGAAAGTGGAATTTTCCAAACTTTACGTAGTGTCTTCGGTAAACCTTTGGTAAGTTTGGATCGGTCCGCTAACTCTAACGTCAGTCGAGTCGGATGAAAGTTGCGCGCTATGAAAGTTTTTTCCAAAATCGAAAGGTGCATTAGATTTATGCTCGCACAAGATCGGCCAAGGGTAAACATATTCCATTCCAGGAATTCACAAGGGAATAAGAAATTTCCCGGATCTCCTTAGCTTTTCGGAAGCTTCTTTAAAGAGCATGCTGAGCATATTCTAGTTCAATGGAATTTTCACTAATTCGGAGCAACTTTTCTTTCTTCATAAAAGTCCCTATTCGTGGTGGCAAAATCTCGCATCTAAAAACATAGCACATCCGTTAATACTTATATCAAAAACGCATATCTTGATACATTTGAAAAATGTTTCTTTTTGGTATGAAGCGTTTTTCTCGATTCTTTTGATTGTTTGTCTTGAAGGGTAAGGAATACTTGGCTTAGGTTACCGTCCTTTGAATCTCGGGGTTCCGGCTATCGGAGTTGATTTTGGTAAGTGCTTCGGAATCTCGGGTTCCGGGAATTGGTTTAGGATAAACAGAGGTGGGATTTTGACGCGGTAATCCTTGGAAATTATTTGGATCACTCTTCTTTATTTCCTCGTCTCTTGTTTCCACTACCTTTTCGAGGAAGGTTTAGTTTGGTTCAGAGGGTCCCTCATTAAGCTACAACCACTTCGGTAGTGATCTACTTTCATCTCGCCTTCGGGTCGGAATCGTTTTACTCGGATGAGTTACCGGAAGGTGAGTGCTTGGGCTTGATGAAAGCTACTAAACATGGTTTGAAGATATTTGCAACGTGTTTTGAAAAGATTATTAGAATCATCGAAAGCGGTTTGTTGAGTATCTTGATGGTAGTTTGGAATCTCGTCACTTTAACTCTCTTTCAATCGAAGTGATTTGGTATTGCAAAATTCCTAATCGTTTGATTCATTCGACCTTCTTGTAATTCGAAAATCTATTTGAAAAAATCATTCACTTGCATTATTAGGCACTTGAAACGGTTGATTTAGAAACCCTTGATGTGAAAAAATTCGATGCATGATTAAGCTTGGACCTTGAAAACCTTGCCTTTTGAATATTGTTCCCTCGATTTAACATTATTCCCTTTTGACCCTTGATTATGATAATCCTAATTTGACTTTGATTTGTGCGTCGAGCAAAACCTCGGTCGGTGCATTTTGATTACATATCCTCAGATTTGGTGGCGGCTGTGATTAATTAGTTCCGTGGTTGTACAATACATTTTGCGCTATTATCGGTAGCCGGAGAATTATACCTGCATGAGCTCCACAGTAAAGTAACATAATTTTCTCACCGCCTTAACGGTGCGGGATTAACAACCTTTGTTAGAAAAAATCCTTGGACTTAGGTCGAAAGTTTGATTCGCAAGGATTGTTAATTCGTTATCCGTTTTGCTAAACATTTCCCTAGAATTAACCCCTAGAAGCTCATTGTTTTGTTTCTCGAATAAGCACTTTTGATTTTGTTCAATATTATATTTAAAGTCTTTCCCTAGTAGTCTTTATGCTAAATTACCACCGCGCGACATTTAAAGGAGTCTTGTTCATTCTCGTCTTAAACCATTATAAAAGGTTATCAACTTGAGTTAACTACGAAAATCCGTGGTGAGCAAGATCTAGCATACCCTTAAAACGTTCCCACGCTTCACTAAAAGATTCATCGAATTCTTGTGAAAAACGAGAAATTTTGTTCTTAAGGTGAGTGGTTTTTGAAGGGGGGAAAAATTGGTTAACGAACTTGGTAACGAGATCATCCCAAGTCAAAATTGAATTCGGAGGTTCTTTCTCGTACCAAGTTTTAGCGGCTCCCTCGAGCGGTATAAGGAAAACATCAATGCAACAAGACTTAATACATCATTAGGCCATTCCTAATCGTAAGGTCGAAGTAATCCTTTTGAAAACTTTATATGAGCTATAGAGCGATTTTCTTTTGTAAACCATGAACGTGGTTGCCTTGAACCAATTTGAAGCAAAAATTAGTTTTGATCTCAAAATGATCGGCATTGATTTCGGGTAAAACAATAGCTTCTCCGTAACCCTCGGTGGGTGCACGGAGTAATTCCTCCATAGTTCGATCCGCCCATCGCAAATTATGGTTTATACGGGAAATTTGGTCTTTAAATTACAAGGTTCAACAACAAACGCGGAAAGGTTTGTTGTTGTTGCGCGGTTTACGGTTTCGAGTGCTGCGAGCGAGTCGCGCATGCACTTAAAAAGCAGGATAAATCAAACAGGGAAAAATCTAGAATTAAAAGAAAAATTTTACACTATTTTTTTGGATTTTTAATTTTTATTCACAACAAATTTTAACGGTTACACGAAAGAGACTTAAACCAAATAATCAACTACTTCACGGTAGCTCTTAAAAATTTCTTTTTAAGGTGAGCCGTACTTCGTAGAGACACAAATGGCAAGTGTTAAATCTTTGGTTCGATTTGGGAACTTTTCAAGTTTACAGGAACTTATTTATGATAATACCTCAATTGAAGGTATTATATGTTGGTGTTCGTTTACCAACTTTGTTTATTAAATTTCTTTTTTAAAGGAAAATTTTTTATATTTTTGATTTTTTTTGTGTTTTTATAAGATAGCTATACTAAAAAGAAAAGGAAAATATTTTTTACTTTTTATATTTTATGATTTTTTTGGATTTTTGAAATTTTTTAAACAATTATGCAAACTTTCCCCGCGGACGAAGGATCTTCAAATCTTATCAACAAACACAAAACGAGAGATTCGTTAACTTAAATCCCCGGCAGCGGCGCCAAAAATTTGATACTCTTTGTAATATATATATAATATTTCAACAAGAGCAATTAAGAAAATTCCCTAAGGAAATTTTCACTCTTTAAAATATATATATATAATATATAATATACGTATGTTTACCGGAAAGTATGATTTCCCGGGTCGTTTTCCCAACGATTTGAGAAATTGAAACCTCGCTTGATATTGGATATTGATTTGAATGGGTTCGAAGATTGATTGGATTTTCTACAACTACTAATTAAAAACAAGCAATTAAAAACAATTGAAGCACTTAACAAATTACGGGAAACAAATAAAACGCGACAATTAAGCAAGTAAACTAAATTTAACTCCTAAAAATGTAAACTAAATTTCTAAACCTAAGATAGGACAAAAGGAAATTTTAGGAAAAAGAAAAACATTTTTTTTGATTATTTTTGAATTTATTATGAATTTAAATCTATTTTAATCTAATTAAATCCTAAAAAATAGCAAATTAAGTACTAAAAATTTAGAAAAATGATTTTTAAACTTAGAAAAGTCTAAAATAACATAAAAACTCAGAAAACTATTTTTAACTATTTTTAAATTTAAAATCCTATTTTTAAAATTAAAAATAAAAGCTTAAAAATGAAAATTAAAATCTAAAAGTGGTGAAAATGATTTTACTGAATGTAAACCTAAAGCTATTTTTTATAAAACTAAAAACTATTTTTTTGTATTTTTCTGAAACTTTTTTCTATTTTTTATGTATTTTTTAAGATTTTTACTTTCGAAAAACTATTAAAAATAAAATAATTGATGAAAAATTACGAAAAATTCAGGAAAAATCTAAAATGTAACAAAGATTAATAGAAAATTATAAGATTCAACTCAGCTTATCATATAAGCTGTGAAAATTGCTTATTAGGCTACGGCTTATAAATGAAAAGGTAAATTAAAACTTGTATAAGTATTTAATGAAAGGAAACACTGATGGATGAGCTATTGTAGCACACTTGTTAACACGTATGGCATATAAGAGGGAGGTCGTGGGTTCGAGGCAGGCAAACCCCAACTTTTTGCAATTTTTATTTTTCTTACTTTTAACAAATCTAAATATCTAAACTTATTAAAAACATGATTTTAAACAACTTTAAAACTGAGCTTTTTATCTGAAAGTGACAAATAAGCTCTTAAAACAGCTTATGAATAAGCTGTTTCAGAAAGAGAGCTTTTGCCCTTGGTTTCACTTAAACAGCTATAAAAAGCTAAAAATAAGCTTAAACTTAAAACTAAAAGAAGCTATAGAAAGCTTATGATGTACTTAATCTAAATAAGTAAAGAGATGAGAACTTAAAACACTAGAAGATAGCTGAAAATGATGATTAAAGTAGCATACTCAGGAAACAAGATAATAAGCTTAAAAATTCTATATGCTCAATTGCTCAATAAGCTATACTACTCACTCAGCTTTTGAAAACTACTTAACCTATATATATGCTAAGTAAACAAATCATAAAAACTTAAGTTATAAGCTAGAAATTAAAACTTAGAAAGCTACTTAAACTAAGAGCTGTTTTTGGGCTTTTTAACTTTTTAATGACTTATAAGCTAAAATTTTAAGAAATTTGAGCAACCAATTTGAAAAATTAAATAAAACATGGATTTAGACTAAGCTATAAAAAAAAATCTAAAAGCAAACAGAATTTTAAAACCTTAAGCCTAAGATTACTTAACTAAAATTTAAACTTAAAAGTGACAGCAGTGGTAACTTTAGTTACCACTGCTAGTGCAAATGGCAAAGGCCAAATGATAAATGCAGGATTCCCTAGTGGTAATCCTGCACTTAGACACTCAATTTGAGTGTGGCAAAACACAATGCACACAAAAACAAAAGCTCAAAGAGCTTAGATTCAAATTAAGCAATCAAAACTTAAGCTACAAAGTACCCTGGTGCTGAGATGACAAAATAAGCCATAACTTTTTATATTTTGAAAAACTAACTCTAAAATCTCTATTTCTACTGATTATAAATGAAATCCAAGCTAACTCAAATAAAATGCACAAAACCTTTTGACTTTATGAGGTCAAATTAGCTAATGCCAAACACCCCTTTAAATTGACAGAATTTTGAAATAGCTTATGATTTTGAAAACTAATGCCTAACTCCTTAATACCAGATTACTACTAGCTTATATCAAGCTTAACAAACATATTTCAACAATTAATTAAGCTAAATTATAAGATCTACACTATGCTACTATATTTTTGGCTTTTTATGACTTTTTAAGACAAAAATTAAGAAAACTAAGATTTATAACTATTAAACTAACATCAGATGTAAATTAATAACCAATAAGCATAATGAGATAATTATAAGCACAATTAAGCAGATAAAATAAGCTAATAAGCAAACACTAAGAAGCTACTTAAACACTTGAGCAAATTTAAAACTAGAAATTAAATGACAATGAGATTAAAAGAAAACTTACAATGAGCCTAGCTAAACAAGGCTTAAAATGCTCTTAGAGCTTATTCAACAGCTCTAGCTTATCCAAATGGATAAGCTAGTATAAGTCCATGAGAGCCCTTCCCTTTTTGGCTCTCCTTCCATAGCTTAAAATCCAAACAGTTCAAGGTACTTAGCTGTTTTAAAGGTTTAGGTATGATTAAGGTAAGATTTGAGCTCAATTATTAGCTTAGAGACTAATAAGAGCTTATTTAGTAGCTTATGAACTTTAGCTTATCATTAGAGAAAAGGTAAGAGCTTATAAGAGTAAACAAAAGAGCTTGAGACAAATTATTTAATATTAAAATTGATTCATTAACATAAAAACTTTCATTACATTACTAGAAAAGAGATTACATAAGATAGAGAATGAAATTAAGCTAAAACTTAAAAAGCTACTAAAATTACTAACTACTAACTAGGTGTGGTGTGTGAGGTATGAGAGCCTATTTATAGATGGCTGATGAAGCTTCTAGGTGTGCCTTCTTGCCCACGCTCCTTCTAATCATCACCATCCATTTCTTCAATCATTGGATCTCTTATCTCATCCGTTAAATCAAGCCTTGGGATTCACACGGATTGCCAAGCTGGCAATCCTTGATGTGACCCTTGTTGACTTGCTTCTTTGAGTGATCCAAGAGTAAAAAAATCAATAACCCTTGTGCTTTCTTCATGCTGACGTGCTTTGATGCTTAAATGAGCTACAAGGGTGCATTGATTGACAGTTTTGACCCTGCTTTTATGAGTAGACCACATTGGATTTCCCTAATTAACCCTTTAAATTTAGAAAGCCCCTATGATTGACAACTGGTGAAACGAGAAGAAAGTAATAGTAAAATGGTGTTGGCGCCTTTTTGTCTTCTAACTGAAATAGGGTAATTTGTTTGTTAAACTTTGACATTTTGACTATTTCAGCCCTTTCTTTGTTTATCTCAATTGTAGTGTAAAAGGTCTTTTGGAATTGGCAGGAACGGCCCTTGTGGTTTTATGAAAAGGTTAATGGACTAGGGTTTTGGGCTAAGTAATAGGGCTTTGGATCTGGGTAGTAGTTTTTAAGTGAATCATTTCTCAATGATGATCCATCATTACCCCCTCCCACTCAAGGAAACTATTTGCCTGAAATTCGAAAAGAACTTAAAGTTTGTGAAGCTAAAACTGATAAATCTTCAATTGATGAACCTCCCGAAGTCGAACTCAAGGACTTACCTCCTCATCTCGAATATGCATTTTTGGAAGGTGACAACAAGTTGCCCGTCATAATTGCTAAAGACTTGAGTGTCGAGGAAAAAGCCGCTCTCATAAAGGTTTTGAAGTCACACAAGCGAGCCATCGCTTGGAAACTCTCCGACATCAAGGGTATTAACCCGGAATTTTGTACTCACAAGATTCTTATGGAAGAGGACTACAAACCGGCGGTTCAACACCAAAGACGGGTGAATCCAAAGATCCACGATGTCATCAAAAAGGAGGTTGAAAAACTTCTTGACGCCGGATTAATTTACCCGATCTCGGATAGTCCTTGGGTAAGCCCCGTACATTGCGTACCTAAAAAAGGTGGCTTTACCGTTGTTGAAAATGATGAAAACGAGTTAATTCCTACTCGATTGGTTACGGGTTGGCGTGTATGCATTGACTACCGAAAGTTAAATGAAGCCACCCGTAAAGACCCATTTCCACTACCGTTTATGGATCAAATGCTCGAGAGATTAGCGGGAAACGAGTACTATTGTTTTCTCGATGGTTTCTCGGGTTACTTTCAAATTCCCATCGACCCTCATGATTAAGAAAAGACAACATTCACGTGTCCTTACAGAACGTTCGCCTACCGTCGCATGCCTTTTGGCTTATGCAATGCACCGGGCACATTCCAAAGGTGTATGATGGCTATCTTTCATGATATGATCAAAAAAACAATGGAAGTCTTCATGGACGACTTTTTGGTCTTTGGGAATTCATTCGGAAATTGCCTCTCTCGTGTAGACAAGATGCTTCAAAGGTGTGAAGACACCAATCTTTGTCTAAATTGGGAAAAGAGTCATTTTATGGTAAAGGAAGGCATTGTCCTTGGCCATAAGATTTCCAAAAATAGGATTGAGGTTGATAAAGCCAAAGTCAAAAGTTCTAAGTTACCACATCCCACCACGTTAAGGTGTTTCGGGGTGTTCGGAGTTTTCTCGGTCATGCCGGTTTCTACCGACGGTTCATTAAGGATTTTTCCAAAATTTCCCGACCGATGACTCATCTTCTTGAGAAGAATACTCCGTTCATCTTCTCCAATGAATGTATTCAAGCTTTTGAAACGTTAAAGAAAAAACTTACTGAAGCTCCAATCTTGATTGCCCCAGACTAGGACCTACCCTTTGAGCTTATGTGCGATGCAAGCGACTTTGCCATAGGTTCAGTCTTGGGGCAACGTCATGAAAAACACTTTAGGCCTATACACTATGCTAGTAAAACAATGAACGAGGCGGAATCGCATTACACCACGACGGAGAAAGAAATGTTAGCCGTGGTGTATGCCTTTGAAAAATTCTGATCTTACCTCATCTTGAACAAAAGCATAGTGTATACGGATCACTCCGCCCTAAAATATCTCTTTGCTAAAAAAGATTCCAAGGCGAGATTGCTCCGGTGGGTTCTCCTCCTTCAAGAGTTCACATTCAAAGTAATTGACACAAAAGGAGCCGAGAATCTCGCGGCCGATCATCTTTCCCGATTAGAAAATCCTTATGAAAATGTGCTCGACCCAAAGAGTAAAAGTAGAAGTTTCCTCACGGAGACACAAATGATGTGACTTCTCGTGGTGACTCAAGTACCCCATGGTTTGCTGATTATGCAAATTACCACGCGAGAAATTTCATTGTTAAAGGGATGTCGTCCCAGCAAAAGAATAAGTTTTTTAAGGATGTTAAACAATACTTTTGGGATGACCCTTATCTGTTCAAAATATGTGTGGATCAAATGATCCGGCGGTGTGTTGCTGGCCAAGAAACTGTTGACATCCTCACAGCTTGCCATAGTGGACCCACCGGGGGACATTACGGTGCCAACTACACTGCCAAAAAGGTTTTTGACTCAACATTATAAATGTTGCCCACCATTATACACAGATGCCCATTGACTTAGTCACCCGATTGAACTTTCAGCATCAAGGAAAAATTTCGCAGCTTGATGAAATGCCATCACAATTCATCAAGTTTGCGAATCAATGACTTGTGGCATCGAATCCATGGGCATTCCCTCTTTCACGAGGAACAAATACCTATCTCGTGGTGGACGACTATTTGTTAACAAAAAATGGATCGAAGCAAAAGCTCTCCCCACCAACGCGCCCGAGTTGTTTGCAATTTCTTAAATCTCCTTCCCCCAATCGGTGCCCTCGTGCTTCAATTATTCGCCGGAACCCATTTATGCCAAAGACAAGTTATGCCAAAGGTCATGCTTAAATATGAATTACTCACCGTCTCTCCACGCGTATCACCACAAACAAGTGGGCAAAGTGAGTATCCATCTGTGGTTTGCAACGTAATATCATAAAGGATCGTGGGTAAAAACTGAGCATCTTGGTTGATAAACAAGATGATGCTCTATGGCCGTTCTGTACAGCTACAAAACACACATCAATTGCAGCTCCATACAAAGACTACGTGTAACGGAAAGGCATGTCATCTACCGATCGAACTCGAGCACAAAGCCTACTGGGCCTTGAAGCATGCAAACTTTGACCTTGAGACCGTGGGTGATCACCATAAAGTTCAACTCAATGAACTAAATGAACTTCGTGATCATGCCTATGAGAACTCTTTGATCTATAAAGAGAAAACAAAGAGGATCCATGACTCAAAGATCAAAAACTGCGTTTTCAACATCGGTGATCAAGTCCTCCTCTTTAACTCTAGATTGAAGATGTTCTCGGGCAAGTTGAAATCCCGTTGGTCCGGACCGTTCACCATTACCAAAGTCTTTCCATATGGCACCATTGAGTTATCTCAAAACTTTGGGCCAAATTTCAAGGTGAACGGTCATCGAATTAAGCACTACTTTGGAGGGGATGTACCTCAAATAGTTGTCCCGGATCTCCAAACCTTCCCCAAGGACAAATAAATTCGGGGATTGGGTCAAGCTTAGTGACCCTAAACAAGCGCTTCGTGGGAGGCACCCCATGCTTATCCGTAGTTATATTATATAGTAATGAATAAGTGTTTTTTTGTTGTGAGAGGTGTGCCTCTTTCCATTCTCGTTTGCTTGTGTTTTTGTCTAGGATTGTCTCGGATTTTTGAAGCCTCTCGTGCTCATGGTTTTGTCCTTCGATCATAAGAGCTTCAAATCCTCAGCTTCATTTGGGAAATCCAATATCCTAAACTTATCGACTAACGTTTATCTTTAAGCACACTTAATAAATGGCTTAGGATTTACGTAGAGACCCTTCTTAAAACATTGAGGACAATGTTTAAATTCTAGTATGGGGGGATCTATCGATTTGATTGTGCTTGCAGCTGTTGTTTTTGCGTAATCCCGTTTTTACCACCAAAATTTCAAAAAAATTAAAAAAAATTAAAAATTTTCCAAAATAAAATAAGTGTTTTGTCACAATTTTGACTTTCCTGCTGGGTAGAATAAGAATAAATTTTGACCTGATTGAGCGTGTTGAGCTCTAGCTTGTTCCTTAACTTTTAGGCTAAGCGTTCGCGAAAATTCGCGAAGAATGAAAAATGATAGTGTTAATTATGAGTTGGATGCTAAACAAGGATTATTTGGAAATCTTAAAAGCTCATGTATGTAATTTGTGGTTTTTTCTCCCATAAGCTCTTAACCGGGCTATTCATACAGCTATTTTTGGAATTAAACTTAAATCAATAATTTTTATGTATTGTATAGCAAAAAATTTTAGTCTAAGTTCAAATTTATACTTGAAATTTTTCAAAAAGAAGTCGTCTCTATATATTTAATTAAATTAAGTTAATTAATTGATGAAAAATGAGAAAAAAAATAATAATACGTAATAAATATAAAGTTGTGGTCTGACAAAAGTATGTTGTACTCTTGCGGCCTCAAAACGATGTTACAGCCTACAAAAGAGAGCCGATAGTAAGAAAATAAAAATCGGAGACTGATAAAAGTTAGCTGCATCGTGCCGTCTCACAACCGATGTTGCAGCTTCATAAAAAGTCGAGGGTACAATTGCAATCATGTTATGTTAATATAAGTGATTAATAAAATAGATCTCTTTGTTAAATTTAAATATGCTTTTGAACTTTACTATTCATTATATGTTTAAAAACTAAGTTAGTATATACGTAAACCTAAGAGTTTTTGAAACTAAGGTCCGTGAGTCCGATACTAGACTGCTGTGCAAAAGCCTGGTTACTTAGCCCAAGTTGGGATGTTGCCAAGAAAAAAAAGTCGCTACATGGATGATCTCGCCTTCAATCTCATTAATCCGGGTGGAACGTTGAAGCATAGAATTTTGGCAAAACGTTGATCCTAAAGGTGAAATTCAAATAGCACATACACCTAAGATATAATAATTGTCGGGAGTGAAAAGTTCACAAGTTGCAAATATGAGTAGTGTTAGCATCTTAACTGATATTTAACTGTGATTTCGTTTTAAGCTTGGTTTGGATAAGTGAAAAGTCGAGAATGATGAATTTATCCTTTTTGGGGCATTCTCGGATCGAAATGCATCTTGTTCTATGATCCCTAATGGTTATGAAAATAACGAAAGTCAAATAAGTTAGTTAGTTGCTTAAAAAGAAAAGTACAAAAAAAGAGAAAAAGGAAAACAATATATCTTCAAATGGTTGATCAAAGATTAGAAACAATGGATGTATGTGTGTTTGGTGGTGCATCCGAACCAAGAAGAAAGAAAAGAAAGAGTAGTGTGTGTGTGGAAGTGATGGCAAATGAAATATGGTGATATGTTTATAAACAAAATTTTAAACTTGGAATCCATGTGGGGGTGTGTGTGTGTGTTCGGTGGCAAGGACAAGCACAAAGGGGACCAAAATGGTCTCCCAATGAGACTTGAGCAAGGACTAAGCATGCACCAATTTGTAGGAAACTTGTCCCATTGATTTTTAAGTTCAAATGGCATCCTAGGGGTGCCTTGGTGTGGGTTTCAGACGAGTATAAGGCAAAGGGGGGGGGACAAAAAATATTTTTCCCACTTTCTAGGATAGTTAGTGTTAGTTGATGAATTAATTTCCAAGCATGCATGCACAACAAAGTATAGATTAGAAACGCTTAGCACGTAAATAACAAAACGAGTAACGGTAACACGAAAAACTACGAAATTTTAAATATTGCTTTAAAACATAAAAACGCGGCTATTGCCAAAATACTACAACGTTTGGTGTCCCCCCTTAAACCTTAATAAAGGCCCAAGTCTAATTTTTATAATACCCGGCCCAACAACTAGCCCACCATCACCACTTAACCCCTGTTAACCCCATTCCCTTTATAACACCCCTGTTAGCCCTTAAAAGGACTATTGGTGCAAACCGCTATAAAACTTAAAGGACCAAAATTGCAAAGTACAAGGACGAATCATGAAATGATAATAAACACATTTAGGGACCACTCCTACCAAGCCCCTAAACTTTCACCCTGCACCAATCAAACAAACAGGACAACCCCTTTTCCCGCTAAACCCCATTTTCACTGTTCACCCTCCGTCCTCAAAATTACACTTACCCCAAGGATTAAACCCACCTTCTAGAAGCCAATAATGATGCAATGAGTGACGTTTTGCTCTGGCACGTTGGCAATCCAAAAGCAATCATTAGGGAATGATTGCGTGGCAAACATCCAAGGGTTAAGATGAATTTAAAGAAGCACAAGTTGATTTGAAGGGCCAAGATTGATGTTGTTTTTCCTCTCACACAAGAAAACCAGCTAAAGACCTCGAAGCATCTATCCTATCCTATAAATAAAGGGCTTAACCCTTGTAGTGAGAGTTGGTTTTTTAGTTTCTTTTGAAGTGTAATTTTTATTTAAGTTTTAAAAGTATTTTGTATTTCAATTCCTTGTAAAAGTTTAAGTTTTTAATGAAAAATTTGAGGTTTGTGTTTTAAGTTTCTGTGTTTGATCATTTGTTATAACCTGTTAAGCTTTGAAAAGCTATGAAACAGCTTGTAGATCTTACCTAAAAGCTTCACTAAGCTTTTTGTTTCTTGAATCAAGCCTTAGTTTATTGTCTTAATCTCTTTTATTTCCTGTTTTAATCATAAAATCTAAAAAAATTACTAAAAAAGATCCACCCCTTAAAACACCTCAGCTTCTTTGGATGATAAGCTAGCTTGGGAAGAGCTTATAAACCCTACTAGCTTGTATTTTGACAAGCTAGAGCTTGTAGATTTGATTATTTACCCTGTTTTGAGCAAGGGTGTTTGTAAGTTTTCATTTTTACTTTTTAAGCTTATTTACTATTTAACTGCTTATTCTTGCTTATTAACTATTTTTATTTGCTTATTTATGCTTGCTATCGTTAGTTAATGCTTATGAATGCTTAGTTGTAGTTTTAAAATTTTGTTTGCAAGTTTTTATTAAAATCTGTCTAAAAATAGCTTAAAACTTGCATAATTTGTTTTAGCTTATTTGAGTACTTATTTGTTATTAAGATTTGCTTAATATTGCTTGTTTTACTTATTTAACATCTGGTCTTTTGAATGTGTGCTTTAAATAAGCATTAATCTCTTTAAAAAAGCTAAAACAGTTTTTAAAGGGGTGTTTGGTTTAACCTGTTTTATGGGTCAAAATGGGTCAAAATAGCAATTTGACATTTAAGTCAATTTAGTTTAGCTTAAATTAGTCCAAAGATTTAGTTTGTTTAAGTTTTAAGTGTTAAATCTTATTTTCAAGGTTTTAAGAGTGCATTGTTTGAAACTGTTAGGTGATAGCTTATTTTAGTTGCTTATTTGATTGTGCTTTTTCTTATTGTTGTTTTTGTGTAGTTTTTGTGTTTATGCATGTGTTAAAAGAGGTTAGAAACATTGTTGTTTTGAGTTTTTGCCAAAACTGTCAAAAAGTGCTAAGTGGTGAAAATTTTGAGAAATGGCTTTTTCATTTGCTTATTGTTGCTTATCCTGAATTTCAAACTCCCTTTTAATTGATGATATAAGTTTTTTGAGGTCTAAGCTTAATCTGTTTGTAGGTTAAAAGTCCATAAGGATCTGTTTGTTTGCTTATATTTAAGCTCAAAAGTGGTGATTTGTTATGATTGCAAAAGTTTGCAAAAATTTGTCTAAGTGTTGAATCAGTGTGAGATAGCTTTTTCATGAAGCTTTTTAAGTGCTTATTTGAATTTCAAAATGCTTTTTCATTGTTGCTTATTGTAGCCTTTTGGCCATTCTTCTTAGTGGTATAAGCCACTTAGCCATAAGGATCCTTTTACTAGCTTATTTTTAAGCTAGAAAAGTCCCTCTTGGCCTTTTGGCTTAACAGTTTTGGCCAAAAAGCTATTTGCTTATTTAGGCTTATTAGCTTATTGCTTTTGCTTATTCTAGGTTTAGTTTAGCTTATTAGGTTAGATTAAGCCCATTTTAGCTTATTCTCTTTAGTTTAGAGCTTATTTGAGCTTATTTGCTTATTAGCTTAAAATTTCTAAGTTTTATAGTTTTTTGATTAAAATGCCATTCTATCTTATTGTAGTTGCTTATGTTTGTTCCTAAGTACTTTTTAGATATGCCCTTTTATCTGTCTTAGCTTATTTTAAGTTTTCATTAGCTTATTAGTGCCTAATTTGCCAAACAGTTAGCATATTATGGCTTGGTAGTGTTTAGCTTATTCTGTCACTTTTAACAGCTTATTTCGTGCTTATTTTTGGTTTATAAAAAAAGTTTTTTTGTAAAAGTTGCTTATTTTTAATCCCTTTAAAAAGTTGTAAAAAATGGAATTTGCAAAAACATTTGGGAGTAGGGGAAGCCCCGGGTGAGCAAGGCTCGAACCTGGGACCTCAACCCCACAACCAAACGTTTTATACACACACACTCTACCAACTCGCCCTTGGGTCTTTTTCGGTATATGTTTGCAAAATCTATTCTTTATAGTAGTTTTAGGCCTTTTAGCTTATTAGCCGTTTTTAGCTTATTTGATAAGCTGTTTTTCCCAACTTATTTTTATTAGATTCTACATTGTTCAAGCTACTTTTGCTAATTTTTTCAGATTTTTATTAACTAGTTTAGTATTTTTAAACATTTAATTTCTTTTAAATCGTTTTTTATTCATAAAAAATTATAAAAAAGTCAAAAAAATATAATTCTTTTTTAGAAAATTTTCTTTTAACATTTAGAACCTAGGAAAATTAGATTTGCTTTCGTAGGGTCAAAATTGCAAAATTTGGATTTTAAAGAACGGGATTGAATCCCGTTCATGTTTTTAGTGATTTTAAGCTTAAATCTTTTCTGTTTTTTGATCTAGTTTTCTTTGTCCTAGCTTTTTAGTCAATTAAGACTTATAAAAACCAAAAAGATCATTTTAGGACTTAATTTTGATAATTTAGGGTTTTTAGGGCCCGTTTAGGATTTCCGTTTTGCGTTTTTAGTTAAAATTTGTCTTACCTTAATTGTTTTTTAAGTTTTTGCCTTATATTTCCCGTAGTTTTAGATAACCAATCATAATCTTATCCCATTCAAGCATCGATTCTCAGAACGACTCTCGACTTTCAATTGCAATCCTCGTCGGGGATAACGACCCGGGAATCATACTCCCGGATTATTATAATTGTGATTTTTTGATTCTTAGCCTCATATATATATATATATATATATATATATATATATATATATATATATATATATATATATATATATATACATATACATATACATATATACATATACATATATACATATACATATACATATATACATATACATATATACATATACATATATACATATACATATATACATATACATATATACATATATACATATACATATATACATATATACATATACATATATACATATATACATATATATATATACATATATATATATATATTAAAGGTATAATCAATTCTTGTCAATATGCATTCCCTTAATTCTTCCTGTGAAATTGCTTATCCCTCTGATGCCCTCAAGATCTTCCCTAGGTTCAAGTTGTTTCCTCATGATCTAATTGTATTGCATACGGGTCATGACATTTAGAGGGGGGGTTAAGATCTATGTAGCCTATTTCCATATGCACATATCCAATGTTTCATGGTATTTTAAGGTTTGACGGACATCCTTCTGAATGATAGGGTTTCTCAAACACAAGATGGAATTGGGCCACTTGTTAAGTACTTATGATATGTTAGTTCTCTCCTAGTTGGAAATATGTCAAAGTACTCTACCCCTAATCCTCATGTTATTATACCTTCGTCTTCTCCGAGTTCCTCTTTGAAAGAATCATCATATTTTTTTAATTATTTTAATAAACATTACGTCTCCATCCTTTTCTTTTGTGCAAACAAATTTCATGGCGGATGATCGGGGAACTAAGTTTAGTGATTCAAAGAATGAATTGAGCTTACATAATTTTTCTATAATGAATGAGATTGATGGATCAAGTGGTACGGGTGGGTTGGTGTTGATGTTTTATGGGTCCCCCTTCTCTTCCTTTCCTTCTTCTTCTAACGTCTTGCATTCTTCCGTAATTGTGTCACGATCTTGAGGTTGGTCATTGTGAGATTTATTCGGTTGCTTGGAACACATTGTGATAGCTTTGATCGAACCGTGGATATGCGATGAGCATTGAGGGTCTTTTGTTGGGTAAGAACGAGCAGACAAAAATGGAGTGGTGGAGTTAACATTCAGTTTCGGGTTCTTAACCGTGTCACTTGGGAGTGCTCCCGTTATTCGATCATTGATAGCCTTTAAGACCGTGTCAATTTTATTGGTCATCTCGACTTGTTGTTTGAAATCGGCTTCAAACTTAGATAGTCTAGCGTCTTGAGAAGCCATAAAGCTGGATACCAATCCTTCGAGATTTGATTGATTATTAAAATTTTAAGGATTGTTGTTGAAGGAGCGGTTCGGGATTGAACCGTTAGGCTGAAAACGATTAGGTAGGTTTGAAAATTTATTTTGAGAATTTTGAGGTTGCCTTCACCTAATGTTTGGGTGATTTTCCATGATGGATTATAGGTGTCACCAAGAATGTTTGTGGGTCTGGGTGTTTTGGGGTTGTTTGGGAGTGGCGGTGATAGGTGTCTGGTGATTTTGTGGGTGCGGGTTTGGGGGATGGAATGTACCGAATGTTCTGCGTGGGATTGTTCCTTATGAGGGATTTTGGTGGATCCTAATAGTTGGGGTGTGAGCGGGGGGGTGAAATGTTGTGGGGGGGGGGACATAGGGAAGCGCGGGGCGGAAGGGCAGGTCGCGAGCGGGTGTGTAGGGGGAGGGATGCTTAATTTTAGCGTGCGCGAGTTGGGGGTATTCTTTGTGGGGGTTTTGGCAAATTGTTGGGTGTTGGTTAGAGTTGAGTGTCGTGGGGACAACTCTAATGTTCTTTGTCTCACTCCCCCTTTCGGGGGTAACCTGTGGTCGAAATATGTTGTCTCCCAGGGCATTTCCGCAGTGACGTCATACATATCACATTAAGTGTCGTGGGGACCACTACAGATCTTGTCACACCCCTAAACGGGGCCTGGACGAAATATGTGTCCGAGGGCGTGACGTCATACATATCACAGGTATAAAGCATAGAAAACGACCTCTAAAGGGGTAAGTTTTAGAAAAGTCATAACTTGTTGCATAAATTTAAAAGAAATTAAGTCTTACAAACCATTTCAAAGAAATTTAAAACATAGCAAAAGCAATGAAAACGTAGCGGAAACAATAATAAGTTTTTGACAAAAGACAACGAGTATAAAGTATGATAGTCTTGAAGCTGGGCGAAGTCACATTGCACATAGACTACTAGTAGCACACCTTGAAAATCCAAGCTAAGCACCTGAGAAAAACATGCTTAAAACGTCAACATAAAGTTGATGAATCCATAGGTTTAATTCAAACGTAGTTATAGTGGAGCACAAGATTTCAAAATGTATGCGACAGTTATAACAGATACAACTTCACATAAAAGGTATTTACGTTGCGCTAAGCTCATGACACCGAAGCTAATAGTGGAAAGTAGCATGTACATTGCCATATAAAGTTTCCCTAGTAGGTGTCCGACCAAAGACCACCGAAACTAGTTTTGACATGAAGTACATCTGTTGGCCTGTACACCAGTCGTACCCGACCAGTAAGAATTACCAAACCCGGATGGGGATTATTAGTCCCAATAGATCTATTTACTCACTCGCGCTTACTTAATCAGCCATTCGGTTAAAGGTAATTAACGGTTCATGATAGTACGGGAAAATAGTGGTCTAACGCTACTTAGGCAACATGTAAACAAGAGAAAGTATCACGTAAAGTACTTGTGTCCGGTTTAAGAAAACAAGCAATGTTTCTCACCCCAAAGTTGTAAAACATTTATTCAAAACGAGTAAAAGTGAGGGTATGAACTCACCTTGATTGGTGAAATGAAGTAGTGAGAAGGCTATAAGAATGATCACACGGAATGGAACGACGATATTCAAACACGACCTAAGGAATGTAGGTTTCGATTTAGAATAGGAATACTAGAGAAATATGAATAATGCATAAGTGTTTTACTAAATTACTTTCGTTAAATGTTTTCTAAAATGAACGTTAGTGATCGTATTGTGGTTGTAACGTTTGACTCGATAAAGTACGTCGTAATATTAAGTATATATTATTACATAATATTAATTAAGTAAGTATTATATTTTGGCATCTTACCCATTCCCTTATAAATAGTCAAGATGTTTTTATAATAAGCGTCTTCTAAATATTTTCTAAGTGTAAGGATTCTATAGAAATTTCAGCATGACCCGTTCATGTTTACACGTTTTCCAAAGTCATAGACTTTATTAAAAACCAATTTCAACTTACATTTCACAAACACAATCTCTATACTATCAAAATCTCTTTATAACTAGTTTGAAAACCCTTTTGGGCTCTTATTGGGCTTTTAGGCCCAATAAGCCTAAATAGAAAATCCGTAATACGAAAGGTCTCAAAATAAGAAAACGTTTAGTATCCAAGTTTAGATATTATCAAATAAGCTATACACGAGCTTATCCAATAAGCTACACCATGGGCTAAACGTAGTGGTGTTTTGTCTCATATTGGGCCATGGCCCGTTAAAACCAAAAATATTAGTAGCTTTATCCATTAAGCCCGATAAGCAACTGATAAGCAAAAATGCACTCGACGAATAGAAAGCTATAATAAGCCTCAAATAAGCCAAGCCAAAAGCCCAATAAGCCAACTGTGGGCCTTAGGCCACGGTTTAGGCTCATTTGTTGGGTCGAACCTCTTTAACTCCTACGGGCCCATTTGTTAAGCCCGTTAAGCTAAAAAGATGTCAAATAAGCTCTTGGTTCTCGAATAAGCTATCACTAAGCCTTCAATAAGCCAAGAGGGTTAATCCAAACCATTGAGCTTATGGAATTAACTCTGGTTTTGCCTTTGGTTTGTAGGGAATGCCGGCTTAACAAGCCCTTAAGCATATTTGGCATATTGTTAAGCCAAATAAGCTTAACACTTAGTCCCTTTCAAAATATAGTTACAAAATAAGCTAGTAAATATTAAAATCCAAATCATAATATGGAGCTAAACAACAATTTCATTTTGTTTCTTTTGTAGGCCGAACCGAATATAAGCCCAATAAGTTTTCCAAAAGCTTATTTATTAAGCCGAATACCAAATATGCATAAAGTTATGATTTTTATTACATAAAAATAACCACGATCACAAAACTACACTTTCCTTGCCTTCTTTTTTATTATTTCGAAACATATCATAAACCTTTTAAGGTTATGTAGTTTTAAAACCTTAATTTTTATAATCCGTTTGTACAACTTATATTTTTGCATTGTGTAGATCATAAAAGTACGAGATTTAAGATGAATGGATGACTTAAAAAAATGGATGATTAGAATATGATTTAGGACTAACTACAACCCAAACGTTGTTTAAGAATACCCAAATAGCCATCTAAACCAAACCAAAACACTTCTTATCTTTAAAGGATCTTGATCAAGAATCAAAAAGATGGTGAGTTTATGAGAGGTGTTTGTTTCTTTGGCTATAGAAGAGAGGAGAAGAGAGAACACTAAAAATAACCTTGTGTGTGTGAGAAATAATGAATGAAATGGAATGTATGTAGACAAAATTCAAAGTTGGTACCCTATGTGTGTATGTGGGGTTTGACGCAAAGAAGGGGGGCTAGGGGACCAATTTGATCTCCTTATTATGAGGAGGTTCATGCAAGGTGGTGAATTAATTTCCCATGTGTATGCACATTCATATGATACTAGATATATCCGGAATACGCAAATACTGAAAACGCATAAGAGCTTTACGAAAAATTCTAAAATTTTAAATATCAACTTAAAACGTAAAAACGCGACTGTTGCCAAAAGACTACAATATATAGCAGTCCGGAATGCTTCCGGTAATGATTTTCAGATAATGACGGGATAACTTCCCGGTTAAACGTATAAATCTTAAGGAACTTATTCAAAATACTAAACGAACACGGTTAAAATATTGGCCTGAATTTTACGGCGTGTCACATCCTTTCCCCGTTAAAAGAGCTTTGTCCTCAAAGCTTAAGACGTAACATCTACCACGGGTGCAGAGTTGGCGAAAAGATGAGGATACTTCTTCTTCATTTGATTATCACGTTCCTAAATAAACTCAATACCTCTCCTTGAGTTCCAACGCATTTTAACAATTGGGATACGGCTTTGCTTCAGACGTTTGACCTCACGATCCATGATTTCGACTGGTTCTTCGATGAAGTGGAGCTTGTCGTCGATTTGGATTTCATCTAACGGTATATCAAGAGTTTCGTCGGATAGGCACTTCTTCATGTTTGAGACGTGAAACGTCTATGAACTCTGCTCAATTGCTCCGGGAGTTCAAGTCGATAGGCAACGGTTCTAACTTTGGCAATGATCTTGAAAGGTCTAATATATCGAGGGTTCAGCTTTCCCTATTTGCCAAAACGTATCACTCCTTTCCATGGTGACACTTTCAGCATGACCTTATCTCCCACTTGAAACTCAAGGGGTTTTCGTCTTACATCTGCGTAGCTCTTTTAACGATCACGGGCAACTTGAATACGGCTCTTGATTTGAACAATCTTCTCAGTTGTTTCATGGACGATTTCTGGGCTAGTGAGCTGACTATCTCCAACTTCAGCCCAACAGATAGGTGATCGACCCTTACGCCCATACAACACCTCAAATGATGCAGCCTTAATACTGGTATGGTAGTTGTTGTTATACGAGAATTCTACCAATGGCAAATGTTTATCCCAACCTTTTCCGAAATCAAGCACACATGCACGCAACATGTCTTCCAACGTCTGAATGGTCTTCTCACTTTGACCATCAGTTTGCAGGTGATAAGCTGTACTCATATCCAGTCGAGTACCCAATGCTTTATGGAGAGACCTCCAAAAGTGTGAAGCGAATCTGCCGTCTCGATCGGAGATGATCAAAACCGGCACTTCATGTCTCGACACCACTTCGTTCAATTACTGTCTTGTCAACTTTTCCAATGAGTCATTCTCTCTCATGGGTTAGAAATGAGCAAACTTAGTGAGACGATCAACGATTACCCAAATCGTGTCTTGACCGGTTGCCATCTTTGGCAACTTAGTCACAAAGTCCATCGTTATGTTCTCCTATTTCCACTGGGGAATCTCTGGTTGACCAATAATCCAGACGGTTTCTGATATTCAGCCTTAACTTTGGCACACGTTAGACACTTGCTAACATAGGTGGCAACGCTCTCAAGTCACCATAACACGGAATCCAACTCCTGTTGTTTAGACACAACGTTCCGTCAGCACGAGGTTCTAGTTTATTAATCATACCATGTATATTTTCAGCTAAGTAGTTCTCTTCCTTCCTCGCCTCGGATTAAGCATTCAGTATTTGCTTTGGAAGATTCAATCCTATAATCATCACTAAGGCTCAAACTTGCAGCGGCTTAATTCTTTTCTTCTGGCTCAAGGCATCTGCCACCACGTTCGCCTTTCCTAGGTGGTAACAAATCTCACAGTCGTAATCACTTAACAATTCCAACCATCGACGTTGTCTCATGTTCAGCTCTTTCTGATCCAGAATATGCTGCAAACTCTTGTGATCAGTGAACACAACACACTTCGTGCCATACATATAGTGCCTCCACATCTTCAGGGAAAACACTACCGCTTCAAGCTCTAAGTCGTGTGTGGTATAGTTCTTCTCATGAACCTTGAGTTGGCGAGATGCGATGCTATGACCTTCTCCTTTTGCATTAAAACTGTACCCAATCCTTTATGCGAAGCATCGCAGTAGACCACTGATCACGTCCGAACACACTATATATAATATATAATATATAAGGAGGATATCAATAATAATATAGTATAGTATTTCTGTCGGGTTCTAGATTAACGCTTTTAACCAAAGCAATTATCAAAAAACTTTCCGGGTCGTTTCATCGGCGAGAGGTGAATGGAAATTCAAGGGAATGTTGGGAATCGAGCTTGATTATCATTTAAGTTTTTTGGTTTTGGTTTTAAACTATTTTTATACTAAAAATTAAACTAATACTAATTCTAAAATTTAAAACTACAAGATTATACTAAATTTGATTTAAAAGATATAATTGACAAATATGCTTGCTACTGTGAACGTGAAATGTTCATCAAGTGTCGACTAAGGTTTATGAATGAAAATCCTTAGAAAACAATTTTAATGAAATAAATGACAAGTAAAAATAAAATGCTTTTTAAAATAAATGACAAGTATTTAAATTGCATTAAAAGTAAATGACGGTATGTAAATTGGAAAATTCTAATGACTATTAATTTTTTATACCTTTTTAAAACCGCACTTAAATTCCAAATCACTAATCACTTAGCAAACACAAGTAAGACTACTTGCTAATCATAATAATAAAATGAGCAAAGCAAAACATTTTTATACTAAGCTACACTAATATATTGAAAAAGGATAGAAAATGGAACCGAATTGAAGACTCGCAATTAAACGTAAACCATCCAATTTATTTAGCTAAAACAAATAATTAAATTCGGTCTAGCTAAATAAACCCTTAAGCACCACGCCTCATGAGTTGACCGGTTCCGAGAATTACAAAAGACATGAACAAAACGATTAAGATTAAACAATTCATAATAATTGAAACACTTGTCCTAATTTGAAATGAACAAACCAAGCGTAGCCTACTAGTGAGTAATCCAACTGTACCCCAAACGTATTAGCAATATGAGGCCCAAGATCACTTAAACCCTACGAAATCCAATTTTACTACCAACCAATACACACAATAGAACATATTCACGAAAGCGTTTAAGCAAACTTCAAATCACAAAAATAAAAAACCGATAAGACATAGCATTTAAGTCATTAAGATAAAAGGTATCTAAAAAATGAAATAAAACTAGACAGTTACACGTTAAAAAGCTAAAAGATTTTTTTTACTAGAGCGAAATTTTAAGCTAAACTTTTTAATAAGCTAAAACTTTAAACAAGATAAGCAATAAACTAACGATAAGCAAAAACAGATCAGCAAGAAATGGATTAAACGAAGCTCTAAGCATTTTAACTACTCAAATGACAAAAACGAATAAACATATAAGCACACAAAAGTTTGATCTATCAATATCAACTCACTCTAAACCAAATAAGCTTTTCAGAAACTTATCTTATCAAAAATTATTAGCTTCTATTAAAACAAAAACGAAACAAGCACAAAATAAGCCAAATTCGAGCTTATTTTAGCTTATTAATTTGAAATGTACTTAAAAAACTATTGATAACGAATCGAACTAGATTTAAGAGCTTATAGGAGTCATTATTTAGGTTTTTAAGAACTTTTAAAAAAGATAAGCCACGAAATTAACCACGAAAATTCAGCTTATAGAATAAGCTAACACAAAAAGAATAGAAACGAATGAATTAGAACAAGATTAAGCAAACCGAGAACTTTAATAAGCATCAAACCTTTTTATTACATCATCTCAATAAGTTTGAGAAATAAGCAAGGTACAAGAAGCAGAAAAAGTAAAATAAGCTATTACAAATCTAAAATAAGCTAAAAAATATAAAACTAAACTAAGAAAAATAAAAATACTAGCTCCCCAAAAATGAGGGTAGCGAGTGGGCTTTTTATAGCCAAAGAGGGGAGAAAATGTAATTTGCTTCCAATCATTCATGCATTAATGAGCCAATCATTGGCTTGGTATAGCCTTCCCTCAGATCGCCAAAGCTGCAGGGTGAATCCATCCGTTGAGGTGAGGCCACGTGTCCCATTTGATAGCTTTACTCGTACGCATGAATTGTATTCATTAGATCATTTGTACAAATTGAATTTTAATGGAAGAATAAGATATTACAACCCTTGCCACGTGTCATATTTTAACTAGCCCTTCAAAATGAAAGTTGAACCTCACGTGTGAATTTTTTTATTTAATTTTTGGTCACATGACCATGCGTCATGCTGACATCATCATTTGTATTATTTTTTTATATTTGATTTCTTTTTTTTCTTTTAGGCTTAATCTTGGGCTTGCAAAATATTGGGCTGGCCCGACCCATTAAGTGGGTTATGGGCTAGCCTAATAAAATCCGAAGGCACCGCTGGATTCGTAATCTCATGCTCTTTCTACTGGTATATTCGGGGACTTTTTACGACTTCATCTTAGCTTGAATAATATTTAGACTTGACCAAATTGAGCTCGATAATTCCCGTTTTTGCACCGTTTTCAATCCTTTTACCTGCAAGACATAAATATACCAAACAAACATATTTGCAAGATAATTATCCATATTTTAGCATTTTTAGTCCAATTAATAGTGTTTTACGGGGTACAAAAGATATGTGTTTTAGCGCTCATCAACCACAAAGTTATCGTGGTGGACAATCATAGCCATAATGAGAATTGTTTCCACATAACTTGCACAAGTATGTCTCATACTAGGGTTGTGGAGTGTAGTCAGAAATTTTTTGATCATTATTGAAATAATTCGAATTTGAATCATAAGCGAATGAATTTTCATTTCTCGAAGCGCAAAACGAACAAAATCCACCTTTTAACGGGCCTTCACAACCACAACTAGTGACTGGCTTTCCATCGCCATAAGTGCAATTTAAACAAGTTCCATCTAGAAGATTAACACCACACTGTTGGAACGTACATAGATAACAATAGAAGCCATCACAAGGTTGTCCACACCCCGCACACTCGCGTTGGTTGAATGACGTCATAAGAATTAAACAATATAGAGGATAAGAAGAAAGAATTAAATGGATAAGAGGGTAAAGGAGAATATTTTTAGATTTTGAAATTATACATAAGAAAAGAAATAAAAATAAGAAAGAAAAATATTTTTGGTATTTTTTTTAATATTTATAAACGAAAATAAAAATAAAAATAAAAATAAGAAGAAAAATATTTTTGGATTTTTTATATTTTTTATAAGAACGAAAATAAACTTTCCGAAGAAAGGATCTTCAAGGCTCGAACACAAACAATCTCGTAAACATCGCTACACCTTTCCCCGGCAGCGGCGCCAAAAATTGATCACGTCCGAACACACTAAATATGATATATAAGGAGGATATCAATAATAATATAGTATAGTATTTCCGTCAGGTTCTAGATAAACGCTTTTAACCAAAGCAATTATCAAAAAACTTTCCGGGTCGTTTCCTCGGCGAGAGGTGAATGGAAATTCAAGGGAATGTTGGGAATCGAGCTTGATTATCATTTAAGTTTTTTGGTTTTGGTTTTAAACTATTTTTATACTAAAAATTAAACTAATACTAATTCTAAAATTTAAAACTACAAGATTATACTAAATTTGATTTAAAAGATATAATTGACAAATATGCTTGCTAAGTGACGTGAAATGTTCATCAAGTGCGGACTTAGGTTTAATGAATTAAAATCCTTAGAAAACAAGTTTCAAGAAATTAAATGACAAGTAAAGTAAAATGCTTTTTAAAATAAATGACAAGTATTTAAATTGCATTAAAAGTAAATGACGGTATGTAAACTGGAAAATTCTAATGACTATTAATTTTTTATACCTTTTTAAAACCGCACTTAAATTCCAAATCACTAATCACTTAGCAAACACAAGTAAGACTACTCGCTAATCATAATAATAAAATGAGCAAAGCAAAACATTTTTATACTAAGCTACACTAATATATTGAAAAGGGATAGAAAATGGAACCGAATTGAAGACCCGCAATTAAACGTAAACCACCCGATTTATTTAGCTAAAACAAATAATTAAATTCGGTCTAGCTAAATAAACCCTTAAGCTCCACGCCTCATGAGTTGACCGGTTCCGAGAATTACAAAAGACATGAACAAAACGATTAGGATTAAACAGTTCATAATAATTGAAACACTTGTCCTAATTTGAAATGAACAAACCAAGCGTAGCCTACTAGTGAGTAATCCAAACTTAGCCCAAACTATTAGCAATAATGTGGCCCAAGATCAATTAAACCCAACGAAATCCAATTTTACAAACCAAACGCACATATAGAACTTATTCACGAAAAGCTTTTAAGCAAACTTAATCACAAAATAAAAAAATGATAAGCCATGAGCATTTAGTCATTCGAGAAAAGCTTTCCTAAAAATGAGATAAGAACTAGAACGAGTTACCACGTTAAAAAGCTAAAAGATTTTTTTTACTAGAGCGAAATTTTAAGCTAAACTTTTTAATAAGCTAAAACTTTAAACAAGATAAGCAATAAACTAATCGAATAAGCAAACAAGATCAGCAACAAATGGATTAAACGAAGCTCTAAGCATTTTAACTACTCAAATGACAAACACGAATAAACATATAAGCACACAAAAGTTTGATCTATCAATATCAACTCACTCTAAACCAAATAAGCTTTTCAGAAACTTATCTTATCAGAAATTATGAGCTTCTATTAAAACAAAAACGAAACAAGCACAACAATAAGCTAGATCGAACTTATTTGAGCTTATTATTTCGAAAAGTGCTTAAAAACTATTGATAACGAATCGAACTAGCTTTAAGAGCTTATAGGAGTCATTATTTAGGTTTTTAAGAACTTTTGAAAAAGATAAGCCACGAAATTAACCACGAAAATTCAGCTTATAGAATAAGCTAACACAAAAAGAATAGAAACGAATGAATTAGAACAAGATTAAGCAAACCGAGAACTTTAATAAGCATCAAACCATTTTATTACATCATCTCAATAAGTTTGCGAAATAAGCAAGGTACAAGAAGCAGAAAAAGTAAAATAAGCTATTACAAATCTAAAATAAGCTAAAAAATATAAAACTAAACTAAGAAAAATAAAAATACTAGCTCCCCAAAAATGAGGGTAGCGAGTGGGCTTTTTATAGCCAAAGAGGGGAGAAAATGTAATTTGCTTCCAATCATTCATGTATTAATGAGCCAATCATTGGCTTGGTATAGCCTTCCCTCGGATCGCCAAAGCTGCAGGGTGAATCCATCCGTTGAGGTGAGGCCACGTGTCTTGTTTGATAGCTTTACTCATACGCATGAATTGTATTCGTCAGATCATTTGCACAAATTGAATTTTAATGGAAGATTAAGATATTACAACCCTTGCCACGTGTCATATTTTAACTAGCCCTTCAAAATGAAAGTTGAACCTCACGTGTGAATTTTTTTATTTAATTTCCGGTCACATGACCATGCGTCATGCTGACATCATCATTTGTATTATTTTTTTTATATTTGATTTCTTTTTTTCTTTTAGGCTTAATCTTGGGCTTGCAAAATATTGGGCTGGCCCGGCCGGTTAAGTGGGTTACGGGCTGGCCCAATAAAATCCGAGGGCACCGCTGGACTCGTAATCTCGTGCTCTTTCTACTGGTATGTTCGGGGACTTTTCACGACTTCATCTTAGCTTGAGTAATAATTAGACTTGACCAAATTGAGCCCCATAATTCCCGTTTTTGCACCGTTTTCAATCCTTTTACCTGCAAGACATAAAAATACCCAACAAACATATTTGCAAGATAATTATCCATATTTGAGCATTTTTAGTCCAATTAATAGTGTTTTACGGGGTATAAAAGATGTGTGTTTTAGCGCACATCAACCACAAAGTTATCACTTCCTTCTAGTAAGGCCAAAATTGACACGCTACACAATTTCTGTTTCAACAGCTGAAATGCGGCTTCTTCTTTTTCTCCCTAATCAAACTAAACGTCATCTTTAGAATATCCTCTTCACGAACGCTGAGTTGGTGATAACCAGACCTCAGGTCGATCTTAGAGTAGACTCTTGACCCTTGCTGCTGATAAAACAAATCGTCAATTCTCAAAAGTGGGTATCGGTTCTTCATAGTAAGTTTGTTTAGTTCACGATAGTCGATACACATCTGAAAAGATCCATCTTTTTTCTTGACGAAAAAAACTGGAGCTCCCTAGGGTGAAGAACTGGGTCTTATAAATCCCTTGTCAGAAAGTTCCTACAATTGAGTGGATAACTCTTGCATTTTTGACGGTGCCAAACGGTACGGGGATCGTGCTACAAGTGCAGCACCAGGGACTAAGTTGATTTGGAAATCAACTTGTCGAGTAGGTGGTAATCTAGGCAAGTCTTCTGGAAAGACTTCCGGAAAATCCCGTACGATTGGCACATCTTCAAGTCGTTTCTCTTCCGACTTGTCATCCGACTTTCTTGCCGTAACTTGTGCTAGGTAAACTTGGCAACCCTTCTGGATGTACTTCTGGGTTTTGGTGTACGAGATGATACTCAACTTTGACTTACTTCCACCGTTACATCCACCGACTTTGATTATCAACACTTCATCTCCATAAGGAATACGAACGATCTTTTCGTCACAGACGATCATCGCGTGGTATTTCGCCAACCAATCCATACCAACAATGATGTCAAAACTACCAAGTTCTACAAGCATTAGGTCAATATCGAACGAGTGTCCTAATAAGACTAATGTGCAACCTCTAAGTATCACATCAGTTTCTGAAATTCTTCCATCAGCTAATTCTACGACATAACTAGTGTCTAAATGGATGGGATGACATCAAGCAAGGTACTAAAGGTAGTTGACATGAAACTTCTATCGGCACCCGAATCAAATAACATAGAAGCATAACGATTATTGAGAAGGGACGTACCCGTGACGACATTTGAATCAGGGTTAGCTCCTCATCCTCCAATTGCATAAGCTTTTGCCTTAGCTTTATTGTTCCCAGCCTTATTCCCGTGGTTCTGGTTTCTCAACTTGGGACACTCATTTCTATAATGTCATGGTCTTCCACACTCATAGCAAATATTTCCCGTCTGATTTCCAACCGGAGCCCTCTGAGGGGTAGCATCAACTGCGGATTTACAATCCCTGGTCATGTGACCAACCCTCTTGCAGTTACCACACTTCATCTTGTATGGCCCTTCGTGGTGTAGTCTGCAGTTGCTGCAATATGGCAAAGCTCCAACATACCCTCTCCTTTCAACATTGTTTCTAACCGTATAGGCTCTCGCTACATTTGGTCCACTAACATTCTGCCTCTTAAACGGTTGTTGCTGTCCATGGTTGTCTCTTGAGTTATTTTTAAACCTCCTTTTGTTCTCAGCATTCTTGATAGTGTAACCCTTCAACTTTTGGTCCATTAGATTGTTAGCAATACGGATTGCATCCTGAAGTCTAGTAGGTTCAGCAGCTATCACATTCCCTTGAATGTTATCCGGAAGACATCCAATGTACTTCTCAACCTTATCCTCCTCTTCCGGGACCATCTTAGTGCACAACAGAGTCAACTCTTGGAACCTCTGGTTGTAATCAGTCAGATCATTACTCTTTACTGTCAAATTCCACAATTCCATCTCCATTTTCTGGATCTCATTCCTAGGACAATAAACCTCAGTCACTAGCTTTATGAGTACCTTCCGCGTTATGGCATAAGCAGTATCAACTCCAACTGTCCTTTTATGTGAATTCCACTAAGCTAATGCACCGTCCAACAAGGTGCATGATGTATACTTAACTTGATTCCTCGGCGGGTAATTACTGATATGAAACAATGTTTCCATTTTCTCAAACCAACGAGCTAAACTAACAATTCCTTTGGTTCCCTTGAAGCTCAGCGGCTGACATTTCATAAACTCTTGGTAGTTACACTCTTTAGTAATGGGCACAACACCTCCGTTTTTCACATTGGCGTTTCCATTCCCATTACCGTTACCATCTCCATTAACATTGGCCTCGACATTGTCATCTTGTTGCTCATTCTCTATTTCCATTTTGGTTCTGGGGTTCTTAGCAGCGTCATACGCTTTTAAAGCTTCTTTAACGCGCTTGGCAATCAGCTCATTGATCACATCTTGGGTCACTCTAAAACATGTAGCAGTCGGCATAGTTTTACATCAAAAAATAATCACGGTGAGATCTTAGGTAGGATAAAGTTACCTTAACGTTAGGTGGAACAATCTATTCCTTTAATATGAAAATCCAAGATTAACATAAATACACGACAATGCCTCAATCAAGTAAATAAATACATATTACGTAAAAGATAGGGAAAAACGGCATTAGATAACTAAATCATAACATAGATAATAGGAAAATAGATTTCATAACATCGATTATAGTCGATTACATCACGATTTTTTAAGGTAGGATTTTACAAATCGCTAACGCTACTACTACTCCAAAACTACTGATCGATACATGAACAATGACGGAACAAAATCTAGGAGTGATATCCCTAATACCTCCTAGCGTAAGTCTCAAGTCTCCTGAGTCTCACACGATCATAAAATTGAAATCGGCAGATCTGCCTCAGATCCCTCTGAACATACGACATACTACGTCGAAGACGGTCAACTCTATGCCTCTCAACATCTAACATGCCTCTGAGTCTCCTGTTATACCGCTCTAACATACCAATCCTCTCACACATAGCAACGCTCTGCTGGCTAGTCGCCACAATCCTATGTCCCTAGTCTCTCTAGACACTCTCGATAACTCTAACCCTATGAACTGGAATCTCTATCATGTGATCATATAGCTCCTGCATAACCATGTCCAAACCTCTCTGCATAACCTTTAAAGATATATTGGCACTAACCAACTCAGGAAAATCCTCTCTAACTGGCTCAATCGTGTCATCTGAAACAACATAATAAGTAACCCGAATCAACCCCAATCTCAATCGTGCCTCTCGCACTAAACTCGGCCTCATCCTCGGCCGCAGTCCTATCCTCAACTCTAACATCCGTCTCTCTAGCTGCAATATCATTAGCAAATGCAATACAAGCATTGATATCAGCCTGGATATCGGAATTAACATCAGGCTCAGTGTAAGGCTAGTAACTATCCTCAATATCAACTCCTAACCTAATATCTCTAGGTATATATGGCACATAACTCTCCTCTGAACTAACCTCCAAATCAATCACGGAATCAGAATCCCTAATCCTCTTACGAGGCGATAATAGCTTAGCTCGTACGGAAGATAGGGCTCCCGTGTATGGGTGAAGCTATAAGTACCAATGAAGAAGGGGACCTATGTCTCTAGTGGGATGGACTCGCATAAGTAGCAGTCAGTGAATCACAGGGAGAATCTGATATGGCATAACCTGATGAAAAATGTCTCGAAGAAGAATCAGATGAAGTGTCTGAATGAGAATTTGACGGAGAATCTCATGATGAGTCGTCTGAGGTGAAATGATCAGATGAAGAGTAATCCGCTGGCAGTCAACATCTTAAGTACCCCCATTAGGCTGGGTACAGTAAGGTCAACCAACAAGAATCGGCTGTCTTGGCAAGACAAGAACAGCTGGTCGACGGGGTAATCCTAGTGGTGCAGGTAAAATTTGACGAATAAGTGGTGATGGTGGTGATGGGCTTGCTGCTACTCGGCTCCTTCACCGAGCAATAGTGACTTCATACGGGTCCTGCGATGGTAGTGTATCAGGAGTGTCACTCTCAGATGAATCAGTGCAAATGAATGGGGAAGTGTACTGAATAGTAGGAGCAATAGGTGGTATAGTGGGTACAATGGGTGAAATAGTAGGTATTAGTGGAGTGTCATCATAGATGACGGGTAAATCAGTGGTAGGTACAGTGGATGGAATGGTAGTAGGAATCATGCCGAACAAGATAACTCGAGCAATGGCTGATTGTAAACAAACGAAACTTGAGGTGACCAATCGTAACCAAAATGAGCATCTTCCACATAACTCATAAATATTCGTCTCGTACCGGGGTTGTGGAGGGTAGTCGGAAAAATTGAGAGAATTATCGAAAGAATTCGGATTACATCGTGGACAAAATGAACCGACAAATGGCTCTCCACACCCGTAGCAAGGTTGATAAAATAAAGACATGTCGAAGAATTAAATGATATAGAGGATGGGAAGAAAGAATTAAACGGATAAGAGGATAAAGAAGATTATTTTTAGCTTTTTCAAATAATACATAAGAAAGAAAATAAGAAAGAAAATATTTTTGGTATTTTTAATATTTATAAAAGAAAAGGAAAAATAAAAATAAGAATAAAAATATTTTTTGAATGTACATATTTTTTATAAGAACGAAAATGAACTTTCCGAAAAAAGGATCTTCAAGGCTCGAACACAAACAATCCCGTAAAAATCGCTACACCTCTCCCCGGTAGCGGCGCCAAAAATTGATCACGTCCAAACACATTATATATAATATATAATATTTAAGGAGGATATCAATAATAATATAGTATAGTAATTACGTCGGGTTCTAGAAAATCGCTTTTAACCAAAGCAATTTCAAAAACCTTCCGGGTCGTTTCCTCGGCGAGAGATGAATGGAAATTTAAAGGAATGTCGGGAATCAAGCTTGATTGTCATTTCAGTTTTTTTTTGGTTTTTTGTTTTGGTTTTAAACTATTTTTATGCTAAAAATTAAACTAATATTAATTCTAAGATTTAAAACTACAAGATTATACTAAAAATGATCTAAGAAATATAAATGACTAATATGCTTGCTAAGTGACGTGAAATGTTTATCAAGTGCGGGCTTAAGTTTAACGAATTAAAATCCTTAGAAAACAAGTTTCATGAAATTAAATGACAAGTAAGTAAAATGCTTTTTAAAAATAAATGACAAGTATTAAAATTGCATTAAAAGTAAATGACAGAATGTAAATTGGAAAATACTAATGACTATTAATTTTTTAGAACCTTTTTAAACCCGCACTTAAATTCCAAATCACTAATCATTTAGCAAACACAAGTAAACTACTCACTACTCATAACGAAATTCAATTTAACAAACATAGCATTTTACGACAAAAATAAATCTACACTAAGCATGGCAAAAATCAAATAAGCAAAAATATGATAAAAATAAATCTACTCTAAGTATTGAAAAAGGATTAGAAAATAGAACTGAATTGGAGACCCGCAATTAAACGTAAACCACCCGATTTATTTAGCTAAAAAACTAATCAAAGTCGGTCTAGCTAAATAAATCCATAAGCTCCTTGCCTCATGAGTAGACATGTACCAAAAGAAACAAATACAACACAAACTGTTAATATCAAATTACTATTTCCTAATTCCTATTATTTTAAACCAAATAACACTACATATTAAACATCAAATCTAAATTGAATTTCTTAATCCGCAAATTCATTTGTTTTTCTTACGAATTCAATTAAACTAAAAAAGTGTATATTTGCTAATTCCATTCAACAACCCAATATTCAAACGTGGCCCAACAGATTACTTAAACAAACCAAACGCAGTCCAAAATTTAGATGGTGGCCCATCGAAGCTTTTGCAAAACTAACGCATTCAGTAGCCAAAAAGAAATCAATTGGAAAACTAACTTAACTATTTTAATTACCTCTAATGCCTAATCAACACAATTAAAAAGGGGGGGTTGTTTCAGCAAAGAAATGAGCCACAATTTTTTACGTCAAAAGAACAACTTAAAGCGATAAATACTAGTATCGATTTTTCGAGTCACAACTAATTAAACACTAGTAAATTTTAAACAAAACTTTAGTAACCTAGCTAAAAACCTAACGAAATGAAGCCTCAGACATCAACAAGCAAATGAAAATCGACAACAACTATTTAGATTGAGCTACAAACACATTTTTGATTGAAATTACAAATCGAATAAGCAATAAACTCACAAAAGTTGAATTTAGCATTTTAAGATCTCACTACACCTAATAAACTGTTTAGAAACAAAGATTAAAAGAAAATATGAACTTCTAATCAACAAAAAACAAAACAAACACAACAATAATCTATTTTCGAGCTTATTGTAGGGTATTATTTAAAAAGTGCTTTAAGAACAAATAAAAATAAATCGAATAAGCTTTGATGGCTTATAGGAGTTATTTTCTTCTCTTTAAAGAAATTTTGAGAATGATAAGCCACAAAAATAAGCACGGAAAATAAGCTTATAGAATAAGCAACACGAAAAGGAAAAGAATCCAAGAGATTAAGCACTAAATTAACAAAACAAGATCTATAAGCAACTTTAAACCAAATTTATTTCATCAACATATTAAGCTTTTAAATTAAGAAAGGTACAATAAGCAGAAATTCGGAAATTAGCTAATACAAAATTTTAATAAGCTAAAAACTAACTATCTAAACTAAGAAAAATAAAAAATAAAAACTATCCAAGTGAGGGGGTAGCGAGATGCATTTATAAGGGGAGAAGGGGTGATTTTGTAAAATTGCTTCCAATAATTAGATACTCAATTGGCCAATGATTGGCATTCATTCAAAGTCACACGGATCGAGTTGTGTTAAAGGAATGATCCCACCGGTCTCCATGCTCTACGTGGCATTCTCTATTAGCTTCCAATATACGCTGCGTTTATTGCCGTTGGATCATTTGTTCACAGTTCATCTCACAAAACAAACACAACTACAATATATGAACCACTGGACACGTGTCGGGCCTCAATTCGCCCTTTTCTTTTGTAGTGGGTATGCACGTGAGATAAAATGAATTTATTTAGAGGCACGTGAGCTGTTTTGCCTCATTTCAATGTCATATCATTCGCACATCTTGTGAAAGTGTAAGATAAATGCCATGCCACGCGTCGCCTTATCATTCGTTCTTCTTCATGAGTGCTCGGTCAAATGCCATTTTTTGGAATTAATTTCCTTGTCACGTGCGCTGACGTCACACCTTTCTCAATTCATATTTGTTTTCAAAACCATCCTTGTGAAATGAAAGAAAAAGGCCACGTGAGATGAATCATAAGATTCATATTTTAGATTAAACGAGTCAGAATTTAACCCGCGCATTGCGACGGGGCCTGATTTGTTACTGTGGCGTGTGGGTTAAGCAATTTTCTTTTAAGTTGTCTTTTGTATAAGTTACAGAATCATTTGTGATAACTTTGTATTTTCGAAACCTAGTTGATGTCCTTTTTATTTAGTACTTAAGAGGGCTTATTTGTTTTTTTTATATATTTTAAGAGTGAAATTTGATGTCCTTTTGATTTATGCAGGCCACAAAAAAAAGCTATCATATTTTTTTTATCTATTTTTTATAAGAACGTCTTAAAGGCTTGTATTTTTCATTAAAAATAGGCTACATATTTGTTACATTATATAAAAAAAGTCGTAATCAGTGGAAAAAATTGTTTATATGTAAGTTGGGTGACGTTAAGATATTTATATGTGTTAAATGCATACGTTTTCCAATTGCTAACTATTTTCATTTGAGGCATAATTTGGGGCCAGAAGCCCAACTGAACATTTTAATTAGCCCAAAAAATAAAGGACAAAATGGGCCGCAAAAAGACAAAATAAGAAAATGATCTTTAGGCCTAAAAAATAAAGGACAAAATGGGACGCAAAAAGACAAAATAAGAATTATCTTTAGTATATTGTTCAATATTAGAATGTCTTTGGGCCGAATTCAACATTATTAATTTGGGCTTGGGTCGCTCATGGTGATTTATTGGGCTAAATATAATATGGCTGGCTCAGCCCATATAAATGGGTTACGGGCTAGCCCAATAAGATCCAAGGGTACCGTTGGACTTCTTTTTCCGCACTCTTTCTAATCTCGTGCTTGGTTTTATTCGGTTTTGTCTTTATTTTTTCCTTTATTGCATACCTGGTACCTGCACATACACAAACACAAAAACAAACATATATATGCATTTATTCATATGTTTTAAAATATGAGTGTGTCGGTGATGTTGTAGACTTTAGAACTTGGCTTGGTATATCTATTCGAGACCACAATAATGAGTACTATGGATTTAGATGGAGTAACTTGTTTAAATTGGTAAATTTCTAGGATTACACCCAAAAAGCCTTTATATGTTGTTTTATTAACTAACTACACTGGTTAGTTAAATCCCCGTATAAACCCTTTGTTTACTCTCATCTTAAGAGTAAGATACCCCTAGAAAAACCTGTAGAGCCAATCCTTTAGGAATTACACCAACTGTTTGTTTCGTTACACCTTTACACCTTAGCCTACCCTGTTAGATTAAGTCCATTTATCAGTTGCTAGTTGCTTAAAGTGTAAAGTATGTATTTCCCGAGTCTTGTGTCAATTTTCTATCTTTGGTACGGTTGGGAAGAAATTTGCACATTGCAAATGGGAATGTATAAAGTAGTCAAAACTCATGTATTTTTACTACCAACACAATTATTGGTACGTCCGAAGAATGAAGAATTACCGAAGGAATTATCCGGAGTTATTATGATCGTGAAGATGGTGAAATTACACCGAGTTTCGTAGTATAGTATAGTTAAAAAAATCGAAAAAATTAGAAAAATCGCAACAAAAAAAGAGGAGGAAAGTTTGAAGATAATCGTTTCGCAAAAGCTTAGACCGAAGGAATTATATGAAGGATCGATTATTTGTTGATACATCTATAAGTCAATGATGTAAAGTTTTGTATAAAGTGGTAGATATAGCCAATTGACTTATAAAAGTATGTAAAGTATGGGATGATTGGGAAGTTGATTGTTACCGGAACGCGAACTCAGGTTGTTGTTTTTGATCAATGATCAAGACGTTTGTAAATAGTTGTGTCTTTATCATGGTAACGGTCGGGAAAAAAGTGTCTAGCAACTTATATCTTGGACCTAGTCTATTTGTTTCGTAATTTTTGTTTAACAACAATTTAATTCCCTTTCCTAATCAATAACCATGGGTTTTACGCGAATGACGATGTGATCGAGCATGCATGTCTATTCCGTCGTTACGGCCATGTATGCATGTCTCAGCTGCCTTGTTGGTTTATTACTATTGGTGAAAGTTAGAAGATCCCTACCCAATATCATTCTTCATCCTAACCCTTGGTTAAACTCGAATGAGGATGTGATCGAATACACATGTCTATTCCGTCGTTACGGCCATGTATGTGTGCTTCAGCTGCCTTGTTGGTGTGGTACTTTTGGAGAAAGATTGTAGAATGATCAACCCTTAACCTTATAATAAAAACCTAATTTACCTTTATAAACTTGTTACTCCTTAGCTCCAGTGGTGGAGATGTGTATCCTTGCCAAGCCTATGATAGAATACTCATCACGACCGAGCAATTAAGCGAATTAGTTACATGTTACCACATAGATTAGTTACATAGATTAGTTGGGTGATTTGAGTGTTTTATCTACCATAGTTGTGAGGTGTTAGGTTGTTTTATACTTGGAATAGGATCAAATAATTGCGACGCGCTCAATGGAAAAATCATAGGGATACATTTTTATAAACTTTCTAAAGGCTATTTGATGGCTATCAATATCGTTCTTTTATCATTCATTCATTTATCCCATGTAAATAACCCATTTTGTATAATTGTTGCAAAGAATTGTTACTTAATCATTTGTATTTGAGAATTGTAGTAATTATAGAGTACTTGGTGAAGATTAGATAAAAGGCACGCATTCTGGAGCTTAAACAAAGAAATATGAAGAAATTAATTCTGACACCCAATACGTCGTATCCATCAAGGAAGATACGGCGTATCTGTACTTGCACTTCACTTAAGACCACGAAGGAACAAGATCAATACGCCGTATCCAGAAGAAGTCTATACGCCGTATTCAAGATATAGTAATAAAATATTCTGGAAGATATCAAACGTGGTCCCTACTCTAAGAAACCCCTGATACGCCGTATTGACCTCAGTCAATACGCCGTATCGACCAAATTCCAGACCTTATAAATAGAAAACCTAAAAACAGGTTTTTAGTGTGCTAAATCATATTTTCGATACCTTAACCATAAAAGTCGATTTTTAGAAGAGAAGAAGAGCAGAAGAGGTCGAGCATAGTAATTAATTCCATAGGAAACAACTTGTAATCTCCTATACTCTTGTAATCGTTCAGTTTTTGGTATCATTCGTTAACTCGGTTAGTTTACCTTGGCTAAATTATTACTCTTGTATTGATTATGATGTTTGAAGGCTAATACCTTCGGTTTTAGCCATTATTATAAAGATTTGAAATTGTTTGTTTTGTTTATATCGCTTGAATCCCCCCCCCCCTAATCGTTGATTGTCTGTTTTTTGTTATTAGTTCTATACTTGTTAACGTGCCTTTTTGTATGCGACCTATCTTTCAACTGCGTATCTAAGTGATACGAACAAGTAATCTAGCATGTCGGGTCGCTGCTTCCTATATAGTAAATTTATACATCTAGACCAATAGGATCACGAATAATAACCTATCTTTGCCTTTCAGCTGTCGAGCTCTTAGTTGGTCTGGCAGGTGACCCTGCGGATACGAGTACGTTCTCAATTAATTGTTAATAAAGACTGGGTTTGTGGGACTATAGTGTATTGAATTTTCCTTTCAGCAATAAGTGGGTAAAGTCTCTATGAGCTAGGGTTTAACAAGATCACCATTGCTTTAATCCTTAAGATATATTATAATCAGCAAATAAGGATGCTTTATGCAGATACGTTTAATTGTGATTGAATTATTCGTATCTAGGTCGTATGAAGAAGTAACGCCTAAGTCTTAAGAATGATATGCCACCTTGAGATAAGTAACATTCACCAAAATAAACAAACCAGCATTCTATTGGATTAAACATGCTAATAAGTTTTCTTATATGCGCCCGCGCGCTAGACCGACTTTCTCCGACTCTCTCACTATTAATTTACTTGGAGTATTTATTGTGTCTTAAGTTGATCTTAGTCACCACAAAACGTTGCTCAGCGCTCGTCTCAGGCTGAAAAACCCCCTTATCCGCGTTGATTTAGATTAACATAGGGTTAGCAGAGGTTTAACTATTAGAATAGATTAACTTTAGTTTAGTTAACCAAAATATTAATAATATGAAAGAATTATTTCACGCTCTCTAGTGAATCGTAACACCTACTTACCCTCGAAAATCCCATCTGATCCAGCCGGGTACTCACGTCATAGAGAAAGTGGTGTTTTTTGTAAACCGGCATAAATATAAATTTAATATTTTAAACTGAAATACATAAATTACAACCACACAACGAGACATCACATATCCTTAAAAATTGTTTAGTGAACAAGTTGGACTAGCAAGTGACCCTAGGATCGACAAATGACGTTCTGATTCCATTGGTTAGGACTCGGACAAAGTAGACTACTAGTATACAAATTTCTGTTAAGTAGTAAGTGGGTAAAGTCTCGATGAGCTAGGGTTTAGTAAGAGCACCATTACTTAAATACTAAGATAGATTATAATCAATAAAAGGTTTCTTTATGCAGATGCGTTTAATTGTAACAGAATTAACATGTCTAAGTTTTAGGAAGAAGTACCGCCTAAATCTAGGAATGATATACCAGTTCGAGATAAGAAAATCATTGCACTAATAAATAAAACCTGCGTTATATCGGATTTTTCATCGTGATTACTGTTTTCTTAACATTAGATGACTCACGTGGGAGTCTCTTTCACGCCTCTCCGCGCCGCTCTCTTATTCTTGTGTCGCCCTCGCGCGTATTGCTTTTACTTGTCTCGTACGTCTAACATCGCAGGTTAGATTCACCACTCTCCTCCTCCCCCGTCGCAGTCTCTCAAGACCTCCGCCCCCGTCCTTAAAGAGATTAGAACTAGCGTCAACCGCCCCGCTCCTCACTCTCTTTGATATAAATAGACAACTAAAATACAGATAGACTTAGGAATTAATGCTCTAACTCTTAGTGATCGACACCCTACTTACCAACGAAACTACATTTGACGGGTCACACTTTGACGTTCTGTGTTGTTGTTTCGGCTTCGCGCTCGCGCGTCGCTCTCGCTCTCTATTCGTCTCTCGTGCTCAAAACTCGGCTTCTCATATAATAATAATATCCTACATTTGTAGACACATCAAGTTTTTGGCGCCGTTTTCGGGGAGTGCAATTTTTTAATTCTTGATTTTATTAGTATTTTAGTTTAGTTTAGATTAATTTGCATTTTTGTGTGTTTGATTTTTGCATTGTATATTTTGCATATTGCTCGGGCCGCGCGCGCGCTCGCGCTTTTCTGCATTAATACAGTCTGCTGTAATTTTCCGCCGTGTCGAATACCAGATCTTCGCGGATTTCAACTTACTCTGCGATCCCCTCCCTCTCCAGCGTATAAAAGTTTTCTAAACCAATACTGTGAAACCCCGTAAGAAAATTTGGTTCTCTTTTCGTTAAGTAAAAGTCATGTACTATGAGTTTACAAATTTTACCGTTAATCTCAACGATAACTATTTTATGATTCGTATTACATTACTTTTTGTATAGAAGTTTAATTTGCACGCGTATCATTTGAATTACTCTGTGTCTAAAGGAAATTTTTAGGTAACCCGAAGTTAAAACCTCAGGAAGGCCCCCACTCCCCCACCCCTGGGAGTGCCCCCCCCCCCCCCCCCCCCGGAGAAGACGGCGCCGGGGTTCGCCACAGCGGGTGGGTCCGGGCCCCACGGTGCGACAGCAAAGGTGGAGTTTTTAGGTGATATAGGGAAGGTGGAGTAACGTAAAAACCTACTTAGTTACATTTGTAATGAAGCCATTTACTTGTATCATTTATAAAATCATCTACATTCAAATATTAATACTGTGAACGAATAAATAATGACTGGTCATCATATGAAGGAAACAAATGCTTTACTGCTACCCTTTCATTCCTTTCTTTTGAAAAAACTTCCATTACTTACTAGTACCCTTTTCAAATTCACATGATACAATTATCTTATACAAAATTTCAAAAGAAAAGACAAAGAACGTAAAGGATTCCAATTAGTAATAGGGAAGGGTAATTATGACAAAAGTGACTCGCGTCCATCACTCCTCACTCTCGCTCTCCACTCCTCCACCCTACTTTTATATATAATTGTTCAAACTTCTACATTCTTACGATTCATTGCACTCTCCCTGCTCTCTAAATAACATTCAAAAGTACAATAGTAATTAGGAATAAGTGCCATGTAGATAAATAGGTTCAAGAGACATCTCTCATATTAGATTTCCAAATAGTATTTACAAATTATACCAATTCACATGCAAATGAAAATCCCAGGAATCAAGTAAATGTTTTGTGTAATTCTCATATCGACCGATACCCCATGTACCACCTTTTCTTGACAAACTCCTGCCTTCTAACAAAACAAGAAATAAGGCGAGCTGCGATTCATTGAGAAGGGTTTTCATTATGATTCGAGACCTAGGGCACGCGGGTTGAAAGGGTGAAGCCAGAACGGAGGTCCAAAATCGACTATCACCACCGTCACTTTCTCTCCAGCAAGCTTGGACTTGTGTGAGTACGTTCTAGTACAGCTTCTAACGTCTATCATTAGACATGTTATCTCGTTTGTAGTTTAAACAAACCTCGGGCTCTTTGATGAGACAAAAGCGAATGAGATGATAGCAAGGTACAACCATGCGTCATCCTTGAGTTCATGCGTGTTTGCACAAGTCTTCGGCCTCCACCTCTCCGCAGGTCCGTCTCTGGAACATAGAAAAATACCATCACACTGCCCTTTTCAACACACTCCGTACCACTCTACGTACTAATCTCTCCAGCACTCGACTAAGGAATTTCTCGTAAAACTTTTACGACGTTATACGTAACGTAGCTCAAAAAGAACGGCATTCTCGCAAATACCTGGGTTTTACGTAAGCCATAGTGAAACCTTGGGTTGTAAACCTTAGTACGCGACTTTGGGCATAATCGGTTGGCACACGACGAACCACAACGAGCCTTTGGCTCACTGTGGGCACGTCACAGCCCAAAGGAACCCGAGTAGAGTATACTCGTTGGTTCGTACTAAAACCCGTCATGATTAACAAGTGGTTATCACTTGAGACGCTCCACCAATACATACCAACAGCCACGACAGGCCGCTGCCTTGTCGCGGCTGTTGCACTAGAGACGTGGCCACAGCAGTAGCTGTTGGGCCTGTTCAGATGCATCAATCGCCCTTGTGTCTGATAATGGAACGAACTCGTGGTAGTAAGTATAAACTGAGACCATGCGTGTGAAATGGAAGCACATGTTATGCAAAATAAAATATATATGGGGGCAAAAAGAAGCCACAACAGTGGTCTAAGAAACCATATTGTGTGTGCGGCAGAAGTCCCTCACTCGCTAAAAGAACATAGTGTTAGGCATGTAGTTATTTTGTATTATCTAGAAAAGATACATGTAATATTTCATAGAAACCGCTTCATGCAATTTTCATTGTAAGTTGGCGAAAACAAACTTATTAAAACATGCAGTTGCCATGCTCTTTTTGGGTGTTTCATGCCGAGGATCCCAACAGTAGATAAACTTAATAACGAAAACAATGCTATTACCAAAAGTAGAACTCCTCTCGTCGCGCGACGATCTTACAACGAATCCATTATGAACGACAACAACGAGATTAAATTATAAACGTGTAAAAAACTTAATGGTTAATTGTGTAAATGACTTAATTTAGAAAATAGAGGGATCAAAATCTGCTATTTTGAAACTTAAGGGTATTAGATGTAAATAAATAATTTTTATAAATTATTTAAACGAGTCGCACGAACCGTGATATATAAAACTAAATTAATTGTCGACTTCGGTATAAATAAATAGACGTGAAAAAAAAATATAAACTTAGTAACTTACAAATAATGATTATATTTTCCTAAGATATAAATCGCATGAACTTATAAATATAAGTTACGACGCATGATTTTATCAATTTATGTATATATACTTATAAGTGTAAAGTCGTGTATCATCCCTAGAGCCAACGGTCTAACAAACATTTTGAAAACATAAAACACTGCCACATAAGTGACGATATCACACCGTTAGGTGAATCATGTGAATAATTCAATTTATACATTAAGCCTTTAGAATGTAAACTCAGAATTGTCATAATTACTTAGGTGATTGACCGAGTCACTATTTGACGTGCATTGATCCATTATCAATTCCAGACGATTAATTGACAAGGTGAGTTTTCATAGCCCCTACTTTACTGTTTTAAATCATCTTTTGGGGTGAGAACATTGCTTATTTTTAACAGTTGAACACAAGTACATTTACTGATTTACTACTAGGTCTAAGTCCCTATTCAACCCAATTTGCTATATTGCCCAATTTATCATGAACCGTTAATTACTTGTAAGCGCGAATGTTATGGATAGATCTATCGGGATCGACATCCCTGTTTGTCTTGGACTAACATTAGTCAAGCAAACACAGTTTCATTTGAGTCAGTTACGGATGTCGCGGGTTGAACATCTGCATGGGCTTACCTATGATGGTACTTGTTAACGCTTCGGTGTCATAAGCTTAGACAATAGTAAATACTTTTCATTGTGATATATAGGATTACTATATTTCATGCTATGGTTATAAATCTTGTGGTTCATCACTATTATCAAACAACAAAACCTATGAACTCACCAACTTTATGTTGACACTTTAGCAATGTTTTTCTCAGGTGTTCTACCTTACGGAATATACGGAGTCTGCATTTGTATAATGGCATGTAGAGGTCTATCTCTCGTATCAAGTCCTTTTCACGCCATGAAGTCACAATCCCAAATTTAGTCTTCCGCTGCAGTGAAATTTGGGGGTGTGACAATTGATATTTGTCAAATTCAACACTGCACAACGATGATACTTATCCTCTACAATGTGTACATGGCCGTCGTAGGGTAAGTCGATGCCGACCTGTTATAGAAATTGAAGCATGATTAAATTTAAATTTAAATTAAGGGTTGAGACTGAGCGACTGACAAGTCGATTCTTTTCAACGATAAGAGATGATTTACTAATTACTACGTATATTTTTATATATATGGAAATGACGTCGGTAAAGTTTTTTAGCCCATTAAGAAGCAAGGAAATCACTAAGACTATCACCAATAATTACTCAACACATCTACACGAAGTCACTTACAGAAATATATGGATTTTATCAGTAATTACATCCTTACTATATCATTTTATGGGGGTCACCTACATAAACACTTCGGGATACCTTGCTAATCACCCACTCGTTACTTCACTACACAAGGACTCCTTATAGCAATTGTTGTAAAATACCTATACTACTATCCACTATGTCGGTATACCCTTAAAAGTATTTCAAAGTATATAAAAACCTACCAAAAAGCATGTGCCGCTTGAATACACCAATAATTGGCGAATGTCATATCATCGGGAAACGTGAACAACAAACCCACAATGAGAAGAAATTGAAAACACGCCCGGTAAAAGTAAGATACAATAGTCGCAATTAGCAGTCACAAACTACGGAAAGAGATTTAAGACATAAAGGTTTACACCAGCCCCTGAGTCGAGAATAATATGAACTCCACGGATATGCACCTATTTTCCGGAAGCCTACCACACTATCCGGTCACCAGCTTGGGTCTTAACGTAATTATATCACTAATAATTGCGAGTAAATTTCCCAAACAAACAAGAAACATACCAATGTTTAAAATCCAACACTCCCAGACATATCCCCGAGACATAGGATACATAACCATTCAAACCATGCAATACACCTTGTCTCCAAAAATAGATGGCACCCATAAGTTAATCTTTACTCAAATATAGAAAATAAGGAGAAGAAACCCTATTTTGTCATATGCAGGGCGTATTCGAGAAATGTCTCAATCACTTTCCAGCAACGTACCTGACAACTCCCCGGAACAGGAAGCCGCCACGGGACATTCCATTCCAAGAAGACTTGACTCACCAACCTCTCAGGCAACCCAATTACCTGAACTAGAACTAACTTTGACCCCTGCTACAGGGCGTGAACACTCCCAAGAAATAAATAACCTCAGTGTTCCTGCACTAATATCACCAGCGCCTGGGCCATCTCGAAAGAGAAGCAGATCACCATCATCGCCATTCTTCCCAGATGCCATTACCTTCTCTGACGGTAAACCAGCATCCGAGACATCAGAACTCAACCCAGAAGATGTGACAGCCAGACTAGAGGACCTAGAAGTAGAAGTTGACACTCTTCATGCAGACACCGAAGACAAAGAGCTTTTGATCTCCGAATTATAGGATTCTCTCACAGCTGCCAAGAGTGAGATCGCAATATTATAGATAAGGGTAGCAGATACCAAGAGCAGGCGTGTTGAGGATCATGAACAAATTCAGAAGATTCTAGCCCACCTAATCCTATAAGCAAGGCAGCCAGACTCGTTGTAACAATGTATCCCAACTTGCAAGGAAATATCTAGGCAGAGAAATTTATAAGGACTTGTACTTTACTTTCATGAAATAATAAATGAAATAACAATTCTGCCCTAAAAAGTTTTAGAGTACATTTACCCCGTATAAGAGAAGCCATATAATTGATAATTTTGGAATCAAATGACAAGCATCATAATGCGCCAATGAAATAACACTATCGAAATTACTGCTCAGTGCTAAACAAGTTTACTCGCTGCATAACAAAAGAAGAGTACAATCATGTAACCGGAAAATGGAAATAGAGAAGCTATTTCCGATAAACACTATGAAAATTGAAGAATCATTTCAAAAAGGGCCGCACTCAAGAAACAGTAACCCTTACACAAAATCAAATTTCTTTCCTCCACTGTTTGACATTTTGTCTGTTCAAATTTTTTTTTACAATCAACGCCCTTTCAATAAAATACTAAATGCATCTAAAGGCTTACAAGGTAATAACCTCGAATCATACCAAGATACGAGGTGGAGCACATAACAATATATGATTATAACGAGAAGGGTGAAACAATAAAATAAACAACGCGAAGGTCTATTCAATCAGATCCATAATATTTATGTTCATAATACAACAGAATACAAAATATAGGGAATACAACAAAAATGTAAAATGCTAAAACGACAGATACATCACCGCATGAAAAGAAACACATCGGATAGATTAGCAAAATAAGCGATGCGATGATTATGATCATGTCGGGAGTGAAAATCTCGATTGGGAATCCCATAAGGATTGGTAATCAACAGTTTCAAGGAAAAGGATGAGAAACGTGAAATTAAGAAGTGAGCGATAAATTGAGATGAGGAGGGAGTAAAGTGAAACATGAAAAGTATAAGAAAAAGGGGACGGCGTAGTGGGTAAGTGTTAGGAGGAATATCAATTTAAAATATTTATGTCTAACAAGAGCGATTACAACCAAACCCTAAACTTTCAACAAAAGCAATTATTCAAAATAACTTATACGCTGAGATAATGATTTTACACATAGATAATACACACCATCATATGAAGCGATATGCACTTAGTAAAACAAACACATAAGGTGAACATAAAACTTTCAGAGGACCACATGTATGGTAGAAAGTAGCAAGGAAAGAATAGACCACAAGTTGACATATAATATAACACCATTCATCAGATACTTGGGGGA